>JAMCCL010000236.1:0-50988 GCA_024516035.1 Bactericera cockerelli
TATGACCTGTGTGCCGTATTTCATGTGTCTTAAACACTTACAGTTTGGATAAGATTAATATTAAATACTTAAGTATTAATAAGACAAGTAGTATACATAATACACTAGTATGTGTCAGGCACATTGCATAGTCCAACAAATGATAGGAGTTTATAGAATTTCTTGTTGTCAGAAACTGATTTTTCAAATTTAATCTAGCCAGCGTCGATGGCATGTTGAATACACCGGTTCCCTTCAGAACACCGAAGTTAAGCGACATTCAGCGAGTTTAAGACTTGGATGGGTGACCATTCAAATTCTAATTCTCGTGACGCTGGCTTTTCCCGGCCCCACTCAGGCTGGGTGAGGTCAATGTGAGTAGCAGGTTTGTGAGTTTCCTGCGAATGGAGGGTAAAACCCCCGTCGTGATATGACCATGGCAGTTGAAAGCGACGTTAAACCCCACTTAATAATAATAATATAAATTTAATCTGGATAAGAGGTCTTACATGAGTCATCAATAAAACTCCTCATCTTTCGACTAAAAAATCCAAATGCATAGAAATGTATGAGGGACGACCATTTATTATGATAAATTATTTATTTTTTGCAACTTACAAAACCCTGAGCACAACTTTTGAGTCAAACAGCAAACTTGGCAAAATGTGTGATCTCGAGGTAGTGAGAGGGGGAGTCAGGGGAAGGGGGAGGGGGAGGAGGTTAGGGCAGCTTACGAGCAAACTTGAAAGACTTTCATACATTTTTCATGACAACACTTTCATAAGTTTTTATATTTATGGATATGAAAAGCAATGTGTGGCACTTGGAAATACAACGTTGCCACGACAGTAACACAGTGCACAATTCGCCCGGATTCGATATTAAATTTGCAGTTGAAATTTTCGCTAATGTATCACGGCGAGCTCCCATCCCCTCCCCTACAGGGACCAGGTCTCCGTCTTTCGTCCCTGGACATTGTGGCCCTGGTCAGGACTTTAGCATTTTCAACTATTCAACTCACTTAAAACCATCTCTGATTTCATAATCTCAGAAAAAGAGTTATTTTAACAATCTCAGTATTTCAGCTAAAATGTACGGCCTGTGAATTCTGAGAAGCGCGGCACAAGGTACTTACCCAGTCTATAGGATTTACCTGAACACACGAAGCAGATAAATGTGTTTTGTTATGTACTAATATATACCTACATAAGTGCATAGATTCCTAATCGAGGTTTATTGAAAGTTTATGCTCCTTATTATCCATTATGAAGAAAAAAATTCTATTTTATAGTTTCATGGAGGAAACATAAAAATAAGTACCAATTAATGTGAGTTCGGTAATAGTTATAAACAACCACCACTGTATCTAAAAGATTAATAAATTTTGCTTGTATGAAGATCATTAAATTGCAGAAAAAATAATACATGTGTACATAGGTGCTTATTGATAAAAGACCTTAGTATACCTATACGAACAATTTATTAAACATGAGGGAATAGATTTTTTATTGTTATTTTAGTGTTTATTGAATAACCCTTTTTCAATTAGCCCAGATTCGTACTTGATTTACCAAGCACTATACGAGGGTCTGAAACTCAAGTAGAATCCCAAGTTTAGGTCAGTAAACTCTAAAATTCGTTAGAACTAATAGGTATGGTAAAAGGTTCGTTAGGTAACCTTTTACCAGCCCTAGATTCTTTAGGTATAGTAAAAGGTTACCAAACAAATTATAATATGTTATCCATTAAAGAAAATACAATAAATTTATGAAAGGTGATATATTAAAAAAAAATCTGGTGTAAACATCACACGACTTTCCTTATCCCCCAAAAAGGAGTCGAATTCCGCCACTGGTGACTGAACGGTAACAGATAACTAAAAATCAATGCCAAATTCGTGATCAGCACTTCAAAATCAATTAATTTGATATGTCACAACCCCCATCTAGGATGAATAATAAAAAAGTTAGTCCAATCGGGTCCCCCTACAATACCGGTAAATTTTGGCCGGTTTCCAAAAAGTTAAAGATATCAAAAAAATGATTAGAGTGAACCCCTATTATTTTTTTAATCTGAGAAAATGTTGTTCTCTAACTTTTTTTGTATCTTTAACCAATTCAAAGAAGCGGTGCTTGCGGCCAATATTTGCGGCCCTGCGGCCGCAGAATGCGGCCGATTTCAACCAAAAGTTTCATGGTTCGTCTGGTGTATAAAATAATTACCATACCAATTTTCAAGTCTCTTGCTCTTACCGTTCTTGAGATATCCTGTTCACACACACACAGACACACAGACAGACACACGGACCAATGGCTGAAAACCACTTTTTTGGTATCCTGAGGCTATGATTCGTCCAGAAATGTGAAAAGCTGGGTAGGTCAAATCTTCGACGAATACAATACTTTCCTTATTATAGGATAAGGAAAGTAAAAAACCTTCTAATAATAGGATTTGTGTAAGCAGGAAACCTTTATAAGCAGGACAGGGAAATGATGTCGGTTCCTTGAATTGATTCTGTTTATCCAGGTTCCTCGGTAATAAATTTTAGTTACTTCCATGAATTTCTTGTCATGGCACCGAAGAGTCGCAGAAACAAGGAGTTTTTCTTCATCTGTGCTTTTCAAATGAGTTATGTGCGTACATGTTGTGCTGTTACCTCTCCCCCCCCCCCCCCCCCCCCCCTCCTCCTCCTCCTCCTCCTTCTCACCCGCTCTCAACCACAACATAAATTACTTCCTCGTTTTATAAATATGTTAATGAAGAAATGTTTCTTCTCACATAAACAAAAAAATCTCGAACGCAGATTTTCCCTATTGTTTAGCCTGAGAGGCACTTTAGAATTCTGTTCTTCTGTGTTGTTTAGTCGATCCCTATTAAACATTCCCCCACTATAAATCTTGTTGACAAATTAAAAGATTCCATTCAAGATTTTATCAGGACTCTATATAAAATGCAAAATAACACCAAGAAAATAATGTAGCCATGTGTTTAGCCTTTTTGTTTTATAACAATTGGAGTGGTTAGCAGTGTACTCAGCTACTGCGAAAATCTTAGAAATTATATTTATTTATTTTATTTATTTATTTACACTTTATTTTTTATACAATACATACAACAATAAATTATTAACTAAGATAAAAAATTAACAATAGGTATTTTCAAAATAAGATATAGAAAAAAAAATAATAATAAATTTATTTATTTATTTTTTTTTTTTTTTTTTTTTTAATTGGGGTTTAACGTCGCTTTCAACTGCCATGGTCATATCACGACGGGGGTTTTACCCTCCATTCGCAGGGAACTCACAAACCTGCTACTCACATTGACCTCACCCAGCCTGAGTGGGGCCGGGAAAAGCCAGCGTCACGAGAATTAGAATTTGAATGGTCACCCATCCAAGTCTTAACCTCGCTGGATGTCGCTTAACTTCGGTGTTCTGAAGGGAACCGGTGTATTCAACATGCCATCGACGCTGGCTAATAATAAATTTAAATGTACAATGTATTTTAATCCGGGGCGAAGTTAATGCCTTAGGCATTCTCTGCCACTTAACCCCGTCTCTGCCACTTCAACCAATTATGTAGAATTTATTGTAGAACCTTGAAATTTAATCGGGCTGATTAAACTCAGTTAACTTAACTGACAGTATTAAAAACAAGCATCAGAACACGTGTCCTGATAGAGGATGCAATGTTCTTCTACGTGTTAAGTTGAAACTGGTGGGGGTGCAAAGTTTAGCATATCTGGTAGCAACAAATTATATTATCCACCCGTAATTTGTTTTTTCTGTTTGTTTTTTTTTTCGCAAAGCTACCAGTGGGTAAGTCCCGGTAGCTCAGTGGTCAAGGCATCAGTGTGACAATCCAGAGGTCTTGGTTTGAAACCAGCATTCGGGACATTCTCGCTTTTGGGATTCTGACCACATAAAAATGCGTCTTAGGCTTGTTGTGGTGAAATAGGACTCATTAGTCCTAATCCGGCAGAATAAATAAGGCAATATTGTTACCTATAGATAATGTTTTCATCAATAAATGTCGGATAACAAATTTCGAGAACAATGGCAAAATTTTGAGAGATGAACTTGATAATATTATCTGCTATGTAAAATAAAATCTGCTGGTGACACGTGTTGTCATCCTAGGCTACAAAACAATGGGGACTAATCAAGACTGCTCCCTAGGGATGAAAGTTGAAAATAATAATCTGCTATGCTATTATCGAACCCTGTAGGTAAAGGTCATCTGCAGAAGACAATGCTGCTTCACTTGCGTGGTATAGCATGGCTTTCAAGAACCCTGGTCACACAATTCATGTCAGATGAGGGCTTCAGAGATTTTTACAATTTTATAATTATTTTATTTCCAACTAGGCGCTATAACAATTTAATTATTTAAACACATCCTTCTGAACTTTTTTACTCAACGTCACGTGTCGATGGCTCATTTAAGTTCTCGTAAGATCACTGAATTTACACAACATGCAGCGACCAAAAAACAAAATAACAGTTTTAAAAAACAAATGAATATAATAAAACCATACAAATTCAATACAAAATAAAACCATAATATTTATTAGTCATAACTAGAGCCCGGATTTTTGCATATTGCATATTTGCATATGCAATTGCATATTTTGGCAGTTTTTTCGGAGTTTGCATATTTGAACAAAATCCTGCATATTTCAACAATATTGGCCAAAATTTGCATATTTCGGCGTTTATTAGGGGAAAAAATCCGGTAAGTAGGTAGGTATCTACTTTATCTACCTACTCAGAGCTACCGAAGTCCATTCAAATCTTAGGACGTAAATCGTAAAATCACATTTTGTGAGTGTACCTACCTACTGAGTACTGAGAAGCAGCTAGCCTGCTAGCCTACTGTAACAAGATCAAACGTGTCGTAAGGCGTCTGCAATACTCTGATCTGCACTCCACGTATCAGCAGGGTAGAATAGGGGTAGGTACCTACATGTATTGTATTTCTTTCTCTGTTCTCTTTCCTTTCTATTAGTTTTCGGCTGTTTTTCTACTTGCAGTGAATTTATTGTGTTTGTAAACGATTAACTTTTCTACTGATTTTTACTCGAGAAATGTGTATGCACTTCTCTAGTTACCTAAAGAAGTAAATTAATTTGAGTTTAAAATATAATTTGCATTTTTGATTTAGGTAGATACTAACTTTACAATGCCAGTTGAAAAAAGTAAAATTAAGTCCTGGCTCAGTGAGTTTACGGGTTGACATTTTTGCATATATTGGGCTTTTTGTTTAAAATTTTGCATATATTGGACTTTTCGTTTGCATATGCAATTGCATATTTTAGCCTTTTTTTGCTGCATAAAATCCGGGCTCTAGTCATAACAATAGATACTTCTCCCTCACATTGCCTCAGATGCTAGATAGGGATTTTATAGTTATATTTATTGTACCTATAATAAAATATACATGAAAATAAATAAATAATAACATAAAACACTATAATACATAAAATATATTTGTAACCGATTATTATGTTTAATTTGTAAAATTACAAGTTCTATTTTTGAAATTGAAAAAAGAAGAGGTAAATGAAATATTCAAAACCAGTCTTTCCAGAATCAAGTAAGTATGGGTTTTATACAGATACGCCTTCTTTTCTTTGATCTTAACCTCGCTGGATGTCGCTTAACTTCGGTGTTCTGAAGGGAACCGGTGTATTCAACATGCCATCGACGCTGGCTAATAATAAATTTAAATGTACAATGTATTTTAATCCGGGGCGAAGTTAATGCCTTAGGCATTCTCTGCCACTTAACCCCGTCTCTGCCACTTCAACCTATCATGTAGAATTTATTGTAGAACCTAGAAATTAAATCGGGATGATTAAACTTGATTAACTTAACTGGCAGTATTAAAAACTAGCAGAACACGTGTCATGATAGAGGATGCAATGTTCTTCTACGTGTTAAGTTGAAACTGGTGGGGGTGCAAAGTTTAGCATATCTGGTAGCAATAATAAATTTAGTATACTAACAAATCTATACATCTAGTGATATATCGAGTGATGAGAAACCCTTTCTCTAAACCTATGTCTAGTAATCTGGGGCTCATTCAAATGAAAGCTCTGATTTCAAAACAAGACAGTTCAGATGTTCTGCCAGATTCCCATGGTACATGTAAATTTGAAGTGTGGGGAAATGACAAACAGGGTAGCCTTTCCATCAAAGCGAAATTATTTAACATCAAACTTCATTACCAACTAGATAACATTACCTGCTTCAAGTGTTTATATGGATAACTCATCCAAGCAATTTTTTTTTATCTTTTTATTGAATTTACCTCTGGACAATGTGAAATGAACAGGCAAAAAAGTGATAAAAATATATGTAATATATTTACTTTACGTGTTCATGAGTGTTTGTCATGATTGGAAAGATTGATACGGATATAGTACCATTTGGACGCCCAGAAGGACATTCAAAGGGTACAGTAGAATATACATTTTCAATTGAATTGAAAAATGCATGCTCAATACTCATCATTGAGATTTTGTTTATTATGGTCCACCTTGTATAATGAGGAAAGCATATTTCTCATTTGCAACCCACAAAGGGAATATTGTGTTGGGTTTTGTTTAGTATCAATATTTACATTTGAACCGCATCGCATTCATTCATACAAGCTCTAAGTGTGTCACAATTAATGTTTATGTTAGATGTGGAACTTTCAAAGTTAAAATGAGTTTTCAGTTTTGGCTTCGCGTTTCACGAATAGGAAGTGCTCAAGCTTTGTAACAGGGACAAGGAAACACGTGGTACTCGATTATTAAAAGACACAATGTAAAGGGTGTAGAATGTCCCCAACAATTATATTAAATTTGAGAAAAGAAAATGATCATTAAAAAAAAATATTTATATAACTGAATTTCTAAGATATTTAAAAAGTTTTCAAGATTTATGTGTCTTTTTTATCTATTGAATAAAGAGATAGCTTTTGCAGAAGAAACAATACTTTCTATACCTTAGAGATAATATAGAAAGTAAAAATTCCAAACACCTTCATAGTTATACATAATTATTTTCTACATAATATATGTTGTGTACTTAATATTTACTGAAGAATTCGTCTCCTTATTATTTGAAGCCCTTCAAACTTCAAGTACCGTTACTGATATTTGGGTTTTCACTTTTGCCCCCCTCTACTTAATATTTTTTAAGAAACACTCGTCATTCTCTCCAATCAGACTTTCAAGTTTAGTATTTGCTTGAGCTTCTCTTTGAAAAGCGTTTGCTGGCTTTCCACTGTGCAGTGTGCAGCCACGAGGTGAGACTTGCTTGCAGGAGCTCTCCTTCTCGTGATCCACTTGTAACGTACCTTTATTCTTTTTACTTATGAGTTCACCGAGGCATGGCCGTGCTGGTGAAAACAAAATATTTGATAGATATGTATTGTATTGATAGTTAATTTGACACAATTCTGTTTCTTACGTCATAAAAATACACAAATATGTATGATAATTATGTAATCATTTCTATGTTGCGACACAAAAGGTTGAATTGAAGATAATCACAAAGTAAGTATGGTTAAAAAAAAATTCTAAGAATAAACATCATCTTTTTCAATTGAGACCCTTTTTCATTGTCTGAATTTGGGAAGCATAGAAACAATGAAAAAATTGTTAAACAAATCGATCCTTCTTTTGTTCTATAGCACGTGGGGACGAAGAAATATTTGTGGAAGTTTAAAAATGCGGAAAGGATCACTTCTAGGAATTCTTATTCCAGAAAAATATTGGGAGGGCCAGATTGGAGACTGAAAAATCTCAACTTTAAAATATGGACATTTTGAATAGCTCTTTTACAATGCCATTAGAAACCATACTGAATTTCAGCTCAATCGAACCTTCGGTTCTCGAGTTATAAATAAATAATCATGCACACCACACACAAACGAATTATTTTATAATATAATATGTATATGCGAAAAGTCCCGGTTCGATGCCTAGATCCGATTAAAAAAATTGTACCTACTAAAAATTTGGTTACAGCTGTAACTTAGGATAACTTCCGGTACGCTCATTAATCGATACAAGGAGGATGTCCAAGGTCAAACTGGGACAGCTGGCAATTGTCAAACCAATATTAACCACAGCAACGTAGCGACAGGTATTAGTAAGAAACCCTATTTTAGTCCATTCGTTTCAATGTGAGAGTATGAAGTCAGGAACCCAAAATGACAAAATAAAGCAGATTGTTGAGATGAAATTCCTCTGCAATTGTGGTTGAGGAATATATTTTGGTTAATCTTCCTCTGAATAGTTAATCAGCTCTAACATCTAAAAACAGCATCCAATTGCTAGAATCTCATAAGCATAGCTATTTCCTCCAATAGTGCGAACTGAACATCTCTGATTATTGGTTTCAGGTAGATATAAATGGACATAATATTTTACAATGTAAATAATTATTTAAACAATGAAAAAAATGGAAACAATATATACAATAAAATGAAAAAGAATAAAAACATAAGTCTTAACTAAAGGGCGGGGTTATTGCCTATAGCAATCTCTTCCACCCAACCCTTGTAGATAATGATAAAGTAACAAAACTAAGAAAGAGGATGATCTGAAAACAACTCGAAAAATTGAATTACATGAAATCACATTACAATTTATATATTTGTTAAAACTTGGTAAAAATATAAAGGACAAAGGAAAATATCAACCCACATTATCGTTTCTCCAAAAGCTTTTGCTTAATACAGTGAAGCTTAGAGCTGTTAAAAGCTGGGGAAATCACCGTATTGTCACAATACAATATCCGCCGGATAGAGCTTGTAACTTTTAAGCTTATTATGCTACTACGGGAATATTCGCCTTTGTGTATTCAAGTCGCACGATGAAAAATATATCAATTTATAAGTGTCGCTGTGGTGGGTATTATCAAGTTTTCCAAATTGTTACGGGAAATGAAAGTTGAGTTTGGGAATTGGAAATGGGAGACGATGAAGTTACAAAATTTATAGGTGTTATTTGCTGGAGATCTGAGAATGAGTTTTGAAAGTGATTCGATGAAGATAAGCTAAAATCTGCTGTTGGAATTTCTGAAAGAGAGATTTAGGTAAAAAATATTTAGAAAGTACGAGTGATGTGATTTCATTATTTCGAAATAATTAAATGGTGCACACTTAAATACTTCAAATATCATTACAGTAAATTGGAATTAAAGTTAACACCTTATTTTTCTTTTTCTGTGATACCCTGTATGAAAGAAGCTCATTAAGCTATAACCATTTGACATAAGATTTTTTTTTGTCCCTATCAAAAATTAAAACAGGAACCGTAATATCAAATCTTATAAGAAAGAAACAAAGTTAAACTAACCCTGAAAATAAAATTATACTACAGCTAAAGACCTGATTCAAGATGGATACCGATTTATCTGTCTTTCTGGAGAACATTTTTCTCTTTTCATAAAACAGGACAAGACAACTCCGGGATGTTCTCAGGAAAGAGAGGATGGAGATAATTGCTTTAAATAAAACCAATCAATTCAGTTCATCGACGAAAAGAGAAACGAAATTTCCGTCTGATATTTCCGTATTTTTTTCCTAGCACAGACTTCCTTGATCTGTGTGCTTTATACAGTGCCGGATTACCCATATGGCGGATTTGGCAGATGCCAAGGGCCCCGCGCTTTAGGGGGCCCCGCGCTTGAGCAGCTTACACTAGATATTATGAGTTTTTTGAAAAGCTTACACTAGGTACTTTTGGTTAATGAGTAAGAAGAAGAAGAAATAAAAGTGAAATCACACACTCACAGCAAAGTACATAAATTGAAAGAAAAGCGCGGGGCTCCCTATTATTATCTATTCCTTGAATAAACAATGATCAACCACATAGACATTAGCGGATTACCTACCAACATGTCAGATTTGGTAGATGCCAAGTTCCCCGCGATTTTGGGGGCCCCCGCGTTTCGGGCAGCTTACATAAATTATAAGTGTTTTTGAATGACCTTTAACTTGGTTTTTCTGGATTTTAATATTAAATAAAATCACAGCCAGTTGAGCAAAATAGTGACCACATATATGAAAAGAGGTAGATCTCTATACGTTTTGCCTGCGGCTCTTTATATAATATAATATAATAACTCGTATTTGAAAAGAATAATATTGACAAAGGATGTGATTATCGCCTTAGTCTGCCATCAAACCCAATGCCATCTGAGTGCTCAGTGATCGGCTTTATCGACATCTTAACCAATGATCTTCATTGTAGTTGCCTGCGGCGCTTATAATTAATTTTTCAAGATATCTTTTTGTATTTATTTTCCGGGTACTTTACCCCATAACTTTGCAAAAATTTCGCCTGCGGCGCCGTCAAAATTACTTATCTTGATGGTTTGGATTGTTTTTCAAGACATGCGAGAAAAAAATCTTTGGGCATTTTCGAAGTGTCTTTTGATTGCTTGGAATTAATTTGAAAAGTTACCTTTCAAAAAAGTAGCATTCAATACTAGCGATAAAATCTTCATAGTAATGGATGATCTACTTTCTACACATCTTACCTAATGACATCTTTCTACACATATTCTTTTCATAATACATATTTAGATATGCCTACTATTATTCGGGAAAAATGTTGCCTTCGGTGTTATAAACGTCGTTTTGGATACTATTATGGATTGGTGCTCAGGACACTTGGCTTCGATTTCAAGGTTCTAAAAATAGTATTTTAGAATAAACTCAGTACAATTTTGGGGCCCCGCGCCTTGAAATTGCCAAGGGCCCCGCGCAGCCTTAATCCGGCACTGGCTTTATAGGTTGACCTAAAAAGAAACTTATGCGGGTTTTGGTTCGAGTTCTCGAATGTGACGGACGTGTTTATCAATTTCGTAAATATTCTCGGTGTTTTCTTATCAATAATTAATTTTTGAAGTTTATATTTCTACTGTGTCATAGAATTAATTTTTGTGACCCTTTTTTACTAGCCCAACTCCGGTAGGTGGGTAATCTTGGTTCGGGTAGCGCACCTTCAAAATACTATCCCATTCTTAAAACTTGAATCGCGTACGTGCGTTCAAGTTTTGACATAGATTCTTTCGTGGTCGGTGACTGCGGTGGATCGGGGAAAGTATTATTGGAGAAACCAATGAAGGGAGAACTATGGGTGATCCAGAATCTGAAGAAGAGCTACTTAAAAAAGCAGCTTTCAAGCGAAGCACAAAGCTGAATCATTCTCCTATCTCAGGGACAGGATCGCTCCCGGACCTGACCAAGGAGAACGTTCCTGCTAGCCAAGCTGAATCCGAAGATCTGATTACGCTGTCGACTCCAACTCAACGATCTCGTTATGAAGAGGAGACCAATACGGAGATTGCTCAAAGACGAGTTGATAGTGAGCTGAGCAAAATGCGGAGTATTCTTCAGAAATTGAAGCTGGTTGAAGACTATCAGGAGACGGGCCAGGTGGATATCAAGAATAGCATTCAAGAATTGTTGGAGTCAGTTAAAGTCATTGATTCCATGCAAAATGTTTGGAAAAACTCAATGAAGAAGCTGGAAAAACGATTCAAAGAAGTGAAAACCCGATTTAAGACTCCTGTCAAGAGGAAATTTGCAGGAAACTCTCCAAACATGGAAGAAGACCAAAACTTGAAACGTAGCGTCACAGGAAGCCGCAGTTTTTTTGGGAGGTACCTCGCTAACAACCATTCCGACGCCAATGGAGACAGAGACAGAATGGACAGAAGTAGTTAGCCGTAGCAAAGGAAGAATGAAGGAATCCGCTGACGCTGCTTCCTCTAAAGTCCCTGCTGCACCTATCGACTCCAAAAGAAAGAAGAATAATAAAACAAGAAGTAAACCAGATGCTCTTCTCATTAAAGCTGGTGGGCGATCCTACGCAGATATTCTAGGCGACATCCGGAAAAATGGAAATCCAGAAGATTCAACCATTATCAGACGTATTCGGCCTACGAAAACGGGAGAAGTACTCTTGGAGCTGGATCGTGATGCGAAGGAAAAACTCTGCCTTAAAAGCAAGCTTGAAACCCTCCTAGGAGAAGGAGTAATTGTGAAATCTTTGGAGCATAAAGAAACATTGGAGTTCCGGGATCTGGATAGTCTTACTACTGTAGAGGAAGTAGAAAGTGCCATCAAAAGAGATCTGCCTGACTACTCTGGAGAGCTTAAAGTTCGAGTTACACGAGAAAACCGCATCGGACTTAAAGCAGCTTATGTAGAACTGCCAAAATCTGCGGCTGACCGTTTGCTGAAAAACAAATTCATAAAAATAGGGTGGGTTCGTTGCATCATCAAGCAGAATGTTTCTGTCGTTAGGTGCTACAGATGTCACGGATACAACCACATTTCAACAGCTTGTACGGGACCTGACAGAAGCAAACTCTGCTACAAATGTGGAGGAGCAGATCATCAAGTCAAGGACTGTAAAGAAACAGCTGAGTGCATGCTTTGTAAGGAGGCCGGAAAGCAAGGAAATGAACTGCAACACATTCTAGGATCACGAGACTGTGCCGTACATGGAGATGCCTTGAAAGAGGCAAGAAAGGCCTTAAGATGATTTCGTTTTTACAGGCAAATCTTCATCGCAGTAAACTGGCTTACGAATTACTGCAACAGCGGGTCCGCGAGCTTAACGTGGACATTGTACTAGTGAGTGAACAATACCAATATACTATTCTTGACCCTACTAATTGGCTTTGTGACACTCTTGAGACTGCCGCAATGTGGATAAGGTCACCGGAAAAACTCCACATCATCAGGAAAGGCTCAAAACCCGGATTTGTTTGGTTAAAATGTAGAGAATGTGCTATAATTAGCTGCTATTTCACCCCTAATGACAGTATTGGCGTTTTTCGTGAAAGAATTGACGAACTAGAGGATACAATTAGAAGTATTTCAGATTCTGACGTCATAGTCGCAGGCGACTTCAACGCACAAGCAATCGACTGGGGAATGTCCGTCACGGATAGTAGAGGTAAATATATCCTTGACATGGCCGCAAGAACTGGAATAGAGGTATTGAATACTGGAGCAGCTTCAACATTTAGAAGACCCGGTTATGCTGAGACGATCCCTGACGTGTCTTTCGCATCAGCTGAACTCCTACCACAAATACAGGGATGGCAAGTTCTTGAAGATTACACTGCAAGTGATCACCAGCACATCCAGTTTCAACTCGTGGGGCGTAACCAAGCATCTGCTAACTCAAGGTCACCGACAGCGAAGTCGGGATGGAATTACAATAAGTTCAACAAAGATAAATTTGTTGAATCCCTAAATAGAAGTGATGTCTTACGTGTAACCCCTGATGATAACGTTATTCTACAACCTGAACACCTAGTGAATGCTACAATGGACCGCCTGAAATATGCATGTTCTGAAGCAATGCCACCTAAAGGACTATTCAGAAAGAAAAAACCTGTGTACTGGTGGACAGAAGAAATAAAGCAGTTGCGTAAGGAGTGTCTGAAGCTAAGGCGAATCGCACAAAGATGTCGCAACCGACCCCAAGCAAATGAAAAAAATAAAATATACTTGGTTGCAAGGAGAAATCTGCGAAGTACCATCAACCGCACCAAAAATCAGTGTTGGCGAAAACTAGGAGATGACATGAATACCGACCTATGGGGTTTAGGATACAAAATTGTCATGCGCAAAGTTGCTGGAATGAAACCCCCGATAGTGATGGATGCAGATGTTATGGAGTCGATAGTCCATACACTCTTCCCAACTCATGAGCTCCGTCCTGTAAGATATTTCACTTGTACCGGAGAAATTCCAGAGTTTACGATTGACGAACTAATGGAATCAGTGTTGTCCCTCAAAAACAAGAAGTCGCCAGGACCTGACGGGATCATCAACGAGGTTCTGAAAGTTGCTGCTCTGACTTTCCCTGGTCTTCTGCTAGATATGTTCAATACCTGTCTAAAAGAAGGTCTTTTCCCACGCAGATGGAAGATCTCACGCCTGGTCTTGCTTGACAAGGGGAAGGGCGGAAATTTCCAGCAGCCCTCAACATATCGTCCCCTCTGTATGTTAGATACATCCGGAAAACTCTTTGAGAAACTGATAAAAGGGCGACTTCTCAAATCAATAGAAGAAGCAGGAGGTCTCTCCAACAAGCAGTATGGGTTCAGAGCTGGTCGCTCCACTCTTGATGCGATCGACGAGGTTGTCCAAGCAGTACAACGTGCTGACAACCGCAGCCGACGGACGCGCCGTGAAGTTCTTTTTGTCACACTTGACGTCAAAAACGCATTTAATAGTGCAAAATGGATAGATATCCTCAGAGCTTTAGAAACAGAGTTTCGATTACCACAATATCTGCTGAAACTGATCAGCAGTTATTTGGAAGACCGTATCCTCATTTATGAGACAACCAGCGGCGAAAAGACGGCTGTGGTGACCGCCGGAGTGGCCCAAGGAAGCGTACTGGGCCCTGACCTATGGAATGCCATGTACGACAGCCTCCTGAGACTGCCAATGCCGGAGGAATCTGCTCTAGTCGGCTACGCTGATGATGTTGCGATCTTGATTGCAGATAGAAACATGGAGCTTTTGCAGATCAAGCTGAATAGAATCATGCGCCGTGTCAACTCATGGATGTCCAATCATGGTCTTCAGCTAGCCCTCAGTAAAACTGAAGTTGTCATCCTGACCAAAAGACGAATTGACACTATACAACCAATCTCTCTAGGAGAAGAAATGGTCATGACAAAAGCCAACCTGAAGTACCTTGGCCTGATGATTGACTGCAAGTTGAACTTTGGAGAGCAAATTAGACGGGCTGCTGAGAAGGCGGACAGATGTACCATGGCACTAGGACGAATCCTAGCTAACACAACGGGACCTAGAGCCAGCAAAAGATGGGTTCTCATGCTAACAGTACAATCAATCCTACTGTACGGAGCAGAACTGTGGTCCGACTGTCTTCAAAAGGAGGTGTACAGAAAGCGGCTCGCACAAGTACAACGAAGAGCTGCTCTACGTGTGACATCCGCGTACAGAACAGTATCGGAGCCTGCAGTGCTGGTCATCGCATCTATTATCCCCATCAATCTCCTGGCGCGAGAGCGTCGAGAAATCTACTTGCGGCGCAGCGAGAGGGATGCAGAATCTGTGAAGAAGGAAGTGCGAGAGATTATGCTAAGAGAGTGGCAGATCGCCTGGTCGGTGGAGAGCAGGGGACGCTGGACGGCCAGACTCATCCCAAACATTGAATGCTGGATGACCAAGAATAGCGGTGAAGTGAACTTCTACGTCACGCAGTTCTTAAGCGGACATGGCTACTTCCTAAGCTATCTTCATAGGATGGGCAAGGTGGCAGAACCTAACTGCATCTATTGTGCTGGAGAGCTGGATGACGTTGAGCACACCTTCTTCAGGTGTGACCGATGGCTGGCTGACCGCGACGCGCTGGAAGGAGACCTTGGGGTAACCCTGACACCTGAAAACATTGTGGGCCACATGCTGAGGCATCAAGATAACTGGCGGCGCATCGCACAATGGATCCAGACCATACTCCGGCGCAAGAAGACAGATCTCGACCGTCCTGATACCTAATTTAGTTTCTACACCATAATTATATCTATTACAGGGCGAATAATTATGTTATATGTATAATGTAGATTGTAGAGAACAATTAGTATAGTAAAAATATACTTTGTAATGTTTATGATGTATGCCCCAATTGGCATTATGCCTGTCCCGAAGTAATGTGTTAAACAGTTCCGGGACAGAGCTTCAAGGAGTAAAAAAAAAAAAAAAAAAAAAAAAAAAAAAAAAAAAAAAAAAAAAAGAAACTTATGCAAAGCTTTCATCAATAGGTTCATTAGTTTGAACTCAACGATCTCAATGTTTGGTTTATCAAGGACAAGATAAAAAACTAAGATTTAATAATGATTTTGGAACTTTTCACCGATAAGGTCTTTATTTCGAAGAACCATTAATTGTTGTAATTGTATATTATTTTGTGCAACTTTTAAGTTTTGTTATGAAAATTTATAAATAAAACTATTGAATACAGAGATTCTTCCAGGTATTTGAAAAGCTCTCTGGTTTTTCTAGGACAAGAGCATAAACTTCCAGGAATCAGAACGATTAGGGATGAGATTTTTCGTTGAAATCTTCCCCGTGGTATTGAATTTCATGATTTCTTTGTTCTGCTTGATCTTCAGATTTATATTAGTAAAGTTCCAAGAACAAATGAGAATATTTTTACCTAACTTTAATGATCAAAATAATTGATGTATTCAAAATGCTACGTAGTTTATTGTTTCGATAATTAGGAGTGAGAGATTTAAATAAAAAAATACAGGAAATACAGTGCTTATATAACGGTAAATATAGTTTGTATACTATGTATTTGTCTGATAGGTTGTACAGTCCACAGAACACAGTATTCTACATTATCTACATTATATTGACGAAATAATAATACTTCGACAGGCTAATGAGGTTTTCGTAAATTCTCAATCTCAATCGCAACGACAAGTCATAAGATTTTCCTTTCAATCCGTCTCCTCTATTGTTCAAATAAGATAGGTACCTCATGATTACTCTGATAGTGGAGTAGGTACCTCATGAGGGATATAAATATTTGATTGCCTCCTGGGAAATAACTTTACAAGGGAACAAAAGATGCATGACCAGTACATTGACATCTTTCTGTTCTCAGAGTGCATTAGAAATAGACCAGGTGCAATGTGAATAAATAGGACACTTTTACTATTAGATTTCCATGTGAAGAAAGGTTTTATAGATCCGTGGCTTTCTCAAGCAGAATAAAATGGCTATGAGCTCAGCAGAAAAAAACACTGCCAATTATGGACACAATACTTCCTCGTGATTGCTTCACATTGTAAACACGTACCAATTTTGAGATTTTATAGAAAATTACTTATATCTCCAAAACGGCTCAACCGATTTTCTTCAAATTTGTTTTAATGGTAGAATATCGTTTTTTCTACATTCTAAATTCCACAAAAAATTCTGTATCGGCAAGTCGTGGGCCTTATTTTTTTACTTTTTTGTCCAAAATTTTGGATTTTCTTAAATATCAGAGTCAAATTATAATTAATTTAAAAATAAATATAAATAACCTATGTACAGCAATAATATGCATGTACAGCAATAATTACAAAATTTCATCGAAATTGGGTGTACCGTTCACGAGATATAAGGGTTTAAGTAAAAAGTTAGTGGTCAGGCGCAGTACGAATTCGATGAATTTAAAATGGGACCATCTACAAAACGTATCCTATATGTGTGCAAAATTTCATCAAAATCCGTTGAGTAGTTTCTGAGATTTGCGCGTTACAAGGAATATATTTAACAGACCGACGCGACGGATCGACGGACCGACAGAGCGACAGACGGACACAAAACCAAATTTACTCAGTAGGTTATGAAACGTCCAGAAAAAAATTGAAATCGGAGCAAACAAATATTTTTTTTACAAAAACGAACACAATACTTCCGATTTCTAATATTAGAAATTTCTCGCAAGTAATATGAATTGATAGGGTTTAAAACCATTGCACTGATTTGATTGTTAATACTAAAAACACAACTTAAAGAATTGGAAGACTTTGAACCTTCAGTGAAGCACAAGGTAGAAGATAAAAATTCGGTGTTCATTATTTTTAAGAAATTTTGCCTATATGACACAGGACAAGTGTTTAATTACTTAGTTTAGTAATAACAGCAGGTAAGTTGTTTTTACCAAACCAAGGAGGGATGTCATTGGAAAAGGGCAAAATCTCACTTTCCATAATCTTGTCAGCAAAATTGGTTAATTGTCTGTACCTAAGACAGAGGGGTTAAGGTTTTTTGGTGTAAATTTGGCAAAAGATAACTGTTGGTGAAAAAGAATTTTGTGCATAAGATTTGTCGGAAGCTACCTGTCTTCGCAACAGAATTCATGAGAAGTTTATCCCTTCTCAGCTTTAAAGCAGGAATATCAGATTCGACGTATAAACTTGGTATTGGACTAGTTCGGAGAGCACCTGTAGCAATCTTTATCCCAGAGTGATGTAGAGAATTCAGCTTGCTTAGCTGACTATTTTTTTTAATAAGCATAGATAATGCTGCCATAGTCAAACACAGGAAGCACATAAGCTTTAAAAAAAATTCAATAAAATCTCGCGTCGGACACCCGTCGGACACTTCCTATTTAAAATCATTTTTAAAGCATCAAGCATTTTTAAAGACAGTACACGTTCTTTGGTGTAAGAAATTTGAGATGCCCAGTTCATCTTTTTATCCCACACAAGCCCGGAAAAACGTTTCTTATCAACAAATGTTAATTGAGTACCTTCAAAATTTAATAATAATTTAACAAAGGATGAGAATGCCGTTGGCATTAGCACAGCCCTTGATCAAGTTTTGTTTTATTAATTTCATTTTCTATGTATTGTTATCCTATGTAAATAAAACTTGATTAATAATAATAATAAACTTATGGGTTTCCGTAAATTTGAAAAATGAATGTCAACCGATTTACTAAGATCGGTATAAAAAACCGTACCGTTGTGATTACACCATTCTGGAGCATGATGAAGCGTACGCTGGAGACGAGCTAGCAATAAGACAATGTTTTTACCTCTGACTAGTATTTGTTTTTCTTATGGTAAAACATCAGTTCTTCTAGAATTTATCACCATATTTTCTTCTGGTTTTCCTGGCTGGTCGCATGTTTCTGTGACGTCCCAGGAAGTAGCACAGCACAAAATCATATATGCTGTGTGAAAACTCGTCGTGTCAATGGACTTTAAACATTGACCTGGTCCTCCAGGTTGGGGGTTGGGCTTCGGGCTAGCGACCCGAAACCTTAAAATGTCCCTCGGGACAAAATGCTACGAAACTTCAACAGAAGCCTCGGAACAAAAATGGACTGCTTAACTGGACTGAAAATCGGAACGAATATCTGGACATGAATACTAGGACACGGAAAAAACATGATACAAACGATCTTCAATTGGCCACATGGAATGTGAGAACATTATTACAAGCAGGCAAAATGCAAGAGTTGGCCAATGAAATGATTAAACACAAATTGGACATCATAGCATTGCAAGAGATAAGATGGCAGGGTCAAGGTAGGATTGATAAGAAAGACTACAGTATAATATACAGCGGACCTGAAGCAAGAACTGGACACTTGGGCACCGGTTTTATAATTAACAAATCAGTAAGAGGCAGCATTATGGAATATAATTACATCAATGATAGAATATGTGGAATACGCCTGAAGGGAAAATTCAGAAATATCTCTGTCGTCTCTGTTCATGCACCAACAGAAGAAAAATCTGATAATTTATGGTCCCGTCAGAGTAGATGAAGATAACTGGCGTATCAGGTACAATTCCGAAATCCATGACATACTCAACGGGGAAGATATAATTAAGTTCATCAAGTCTCAACGAATAAGATGGTTTGGTCATGTACAACGCATGGATGAATCGAGAATGCCCAAAAAAATCATGAATGCAAAAATATACAGTACCAGGAAAAGAGGAAGACCCAGGATGAGATGGATTGATGATGTCACTAAAGACCTGCAAATGATTGGAGTCAGAGGATGGAAAGACGTAGTAAACAACAGAGTTGAATGGCGAAGCATTGTTGAAGAGGCCAAGGCCCACCCCGGGCTGTAGTGCCAATTGGTAAGGTAAGGTAAGTATTTTCTTCTAGATTGCCAAATTGACAAGTTGGCACTTTAACCACAGACCTCCGCTTACAATTACAGTGTTTTACAGCTTTTTTTCATGGCCATGAAACAGCATCTACTGTAGACGTTTGTGTCTTATGTTAGTTTGTTGTACCTTGTACATACCAGAATATGCCTCATTGCCTTCCCTCTGATGGGCGAGAAGTGACACAATACTTTCGATTTGTATGCTAGGCCAACACGAACGTACCTAAAGGTGTCACTGAGAAACAACTGCAATCAAAATATAAATACAACTTTTTTTCTGCTCTAGGGTTCGAAGCTGGAACCTTCAGCATGGTAAGTAACTGTCTTAAAACTGACATTTTGAAGTACTGACACTTACTTGAATACAATAGACTGAAAGACACACCAGTATCAAAACAAATGTGCCTATAGAAGATTACGAGATTTGAGAAATTGTGTGAAAAACGTAAATCTTGGGTTTTTATTTTATTTAAAAAAAAATCGAATATCTTCAGACATGATCGGAAGTACCCAGGGGATGATTTGAGAATAAAAGTTCAGTTAACCACTGGACAATGCGGCAAAAGAGGCAAAGGGAAAATTTGTTGCGGTTTTTACATAATTAAAATGGAAGAGAATATAACTTTTAATTAAAAAAACATTTAAGGTTTTTTTTTTAATCCCAGAAAATTGTATTCCAAATGTCAATTATAACTTTTCCGAGCACTTGACAGTAGGGAGGAAGGGCTCAGAACATCACAGGCATGATATCAATGAGAATAAACCAGGGGGAGGATAGGCAGGCGTTACAGGTATGTATTTTGGGTTAAAGTTAATGTTAAATATAACCTCAGGACAGAGTAATTGAAGCTTCCTCTAGAATTCTAGACTCCAGAAAATCAAATTTGTCCTAGGTATGATTATCATGACCAAATACCAAAAAGTATCATCATCAAATACTTTGACCTAAAAAAGAGTTTTTCACTGGGTTGTATTTGTATTCCTCGTTTAATCTCATCATTTTCAAGCCTAACGTTGGTGCCTGTGCATGTAGTGGTTGAGATTTTAATCTTTAACGCCAAGTAGAGATAGAGAGATTTTATTAAAAATTATAATATAACTTTATTATAAAACTAATTAAAAGTCAACCTAGTCCCAGTTTTACATAAATTTACAAACACAATTGTTTTTTTACACCAAGTTTTTGACGTCGTAAGTTCTGGGGTAGTCTCCTTTTCGTTTATTTTTTCACTGGCTCTATGATTCTCCCTTCCTCTCTTTTTTTTCCTTATTTATTTCTTCATCCCTCTCCATTTTATTAAACACACATATACTCTCTCTCTCTCTCTCTATTCATTTTTTCTTGATAGTTTTCTGTGTATTTTTTACTTAACTTGCTCTTTGTAATAAAGTGAATTATTTTTCTCTACATACTTAATTATATTTCCCATGCTAAATGGGAATAGCATTTTTCTTCTATTTATTCTGATAACCTCAGGCTCAAGATTGTACCGTGGTGTAAAATTCAAACCCTTTTAGGCTTACTGTGATTAAAACCAAGCAGACACATGAAACATTTCTGTATTTTAGTTGTATTTTATTTTTTGTATTTAGTAATTGACTAGGGCCCAGTTATTTTAAACTTTCACCATGGCAAAATCTCCGTCTCGTCTTTCTGATAAATAATATTACTTCCGAAAAATTTCTAATATTAGAAATCGGAAGTACTGTGTTTATTATGTTTCATTTGTGTGCGGATCGAATGTAAAAGGTAAAGGAAGTATAGCTCGATTGATAGGGCTCCTAACCTGAAGCCCGGTGCCTTGAGTCCAAAGTATGGAAATTTTTAGGAAGGTGAGTTGGGTGGAAGAGATATGGTTGGGTGGAAGAGCTATGGTTGGGTGGAAGAGCTATGGTCGGGTGGAAGAGCTATGGTTGGGTGGAAGAGCTCACTTCAGTGAGAATCCTGCCATAAAAAAAGAAAGCCTATAAAAAAAAAAAAATAATAAAAAAAATAATAATTTTATTTTATATCCATTGTGATTAAATTTTGCTGGGGGACTATAAAGACGGAGTAGACCAGCAGTCTGACTGGGGGACTATAAACAAGGAGTAGACCAGCAGTCCAGCATTGGCTTGACTCTGGAGGCCCTTGTCAATTATTAGCCTCCTTGTAAAGACAGTGGTAGAAGAGCTAAGTCATTACTCCACTGTCTGGCTACCATCGTTCACGATGACACCACCCTATGATGATGATGATTGTGATTAATACAAATATGATATCTTATAATAAGAACCTAAATACACTCAAGGAGAAACATCCAAAATATTTGATAAGGCCATAAGATTTTCAGTATTTGGAAAGCACCAGCTTTCAATTCTTGAAACTTTTCGTGAGGTAAAAATGGAATGTTAATTAAGGACCTTTTCATTTAATAAACAAACAAACAAAAAGATAAATTAAATAAATTAACAAAGCGTGTTAGAAAGGCAAAGAATTTTGTAAATAGTTGAATGCACATTGAAAATTAATATACAACAGGCAACTTCTCTTTTATCTCGAGTCTTTTTGGTTCAAAAAATCTATTTAAAAAAATATCTTCAGAAAAACTGAAATACCAAACGAAGCGAGCAAAGATAGAGAGAACATTGCACAAGAGCTCAGCTACTGCAGTCTCCTGTCTTTAGCTATGTATATACGTATCCACTTTGATGTAGGCAACTATGTAATTGCATTTATCTTATGAGTAGATCGTTGTGTATATCCATAGCTGCACTCTCCACTAAACTAGAGAGAAAATTGAATTTAATTGTAAGGAAGATAGAAAAATTGTTTCGGTTTCTAGCATACAGGATGATGTCAAAGTATTTTTTGAAAAATCATTTTGACAGTTGACGGAATTTGAACTTGGAAAAAAATACAGTATAATTTTGTTAGAATCATAATTATGTTGTTTTTAAAGCAAATCTGTTGGTCTATGCTAATATAACAATAAAAAAATTCCATTATTTAGGTTATGTATAATTAAAGTAAGTTTATCTCCTGAAAAGTACAAGAGTATCTACAATTCTACATAGTATCTACTCAATAAGCAATAAGAGATGATGATGACATCGTTCATCGTAAAAAAATAAAAACAATCAAAGCATAAAGTTCATGTCACAATCATTTTTAGCGGGACAAGAATTTTTTCACTTCTAAACTTTCCGGGTGATTTTCACAAAATTCTCGTGGTTGCGTGAGTTTGCTTAATTTCAACAAAAACTTATGCAAATTCCACGAAAGAAACAATTCCAGTTTTAGTCCGTCAGGAAACACCGAGTTAATCTGGAAAATGGCAAAAGGTCGCTTTTTTTGCGATTCAGTATAACTATAAATTTATCAGCAACCAAGTAATTCACTCCCCATTTACTGTGATCACTAAAATATACATACATAATACATATACATATATAGATAATATCACTAAAACAGCTCCTCAATATTTTAAACTCTATATTTCCCTACCTACTCCACAAAGTCGATTCCTTGAAACTGTTTTTCTAAGGTTTCTCGGACGGAGGAAAAATGTCGAATAATCCAGGATTCTTGGGGTCCTAAAGACACCGAAACGGAGGAATATCCTAGAAAAGTAATACATAGGTCTGAATATTTCTCATCTTCCTTTGTAGTAAATGCAATCCTCAGTTTGTGATTATTATTATTTTTAATAATTTAAAAGATCAGAGCTCTACAGCCTTTGTTATTTCGTAGCCTTGAAACAGGAGCTATTGGAGACGCTTGTGGTCTGTGTTGTAGCTTATTACCCATCCCGTATTAGTACGCCTCCCTTCCCTTCTGATGTGCGAGAAGTGACACAATACTTCACATATTTTTACGTGATGGGTATCCCTCACAAACAATTGTAACCAAATTTAGAATACAACTTTTTTGTCGGCTCGGGGGATCAAACCCGGCACCTTCCGCATGGCAAGCGAGTGCTTAACCACTGAGCTAATTCTGCGCTTGAATTAGTAATTTTTGATACATGATTTATATTTCAGAATCAAATTTCCAATGTTTCTCTAATATTTGAAGAACTAGGATATTCAGTGCTTATGGAAAAACTAATTCTATTTTGGACACTCTGTATAATGTTCACTTAGCTTAAAAACCTCTACATGAGAATGTTAAGTCCTATATTATAGTTCAGCTAAACTCCAGACTAGCGAGGTATCTATAACTGAAGCTTTTAAAAGAAAACGAGGCAACATTCCCTGAGAATACTGCAATTCTTTTATTGGACTTTTCTTCTCATTTTTTCCTTTTAAAAGGAACACATAAAAGAGGCGATAGGTGAAAGAGAGAGGTGAGGGGCAGAAAACTGGAAAACTTATTTATACTTTTTATAATTTCTTGTTTGGGAAACGTGACATTTTTATAACACTGGGGATCATTTCAAAGCATTTCACTCGGAGATAATTAAAAATAATGATAAGAAATCTACGCTGTATGGTTGTATAAACCACGTTTTGTATAGATCACGCTCTGTATAAAATACTCCGAAGTGTACCAGTAAAAATCCGTCCACATTGAATTTCAAAATAATCAAAAAGCTCGGTCGAGGTGTGAAGAACCCCTATCTATACATAGAAAGATTTCATCATACGCATTGCACTTGACTCTAAATTAAAAACAAAGTGAACAATATTTTCAAGTGACCCTAAAAGTTTCATTGAAATGTGTAAAATATGTATACAAGTAGTCAAATATCGGCTTTTAGGTTTTTAATGAAGTTATTTTATAAATTTTGTCGTTTGGATACTAGTTTCTCAGGTATTTTTTTTTATTAGATTTACAAAAAATGAGGGAAAAACAATCAATCTATAAGTCTTAATGACTTTATAGATTGATTGTTTGTTTATAATGTACTAGTTGCTTGTTAACAGTCATCCTGCTGTTATTAAGTTAGTACTCGTTGATTATGTTGTAGACAATTACATTCAGCAAGACTATCCTCCTTGCCATTACCTCCTTGAAGACCATGCCTAGGGATAGTAGTAGGGTTAGGTAAAATACAATGAAGGCCATGCCTTAGGTTTATAGTAGGGTTAGGTAAAATACAATGAAGGCTATGCCTTGGGTTTATAGTAGGGTTGGGTAAAATACAATGTAGGCCATGCCTCGGTTTATTAATTGAAAGCCATGCCTGTAAGAAAAAAATTACTGATCATCAGGGCAGGTACCAGGGTATCGAATTCATACGGACGTACACTCATTGAGTCCCGTTGACCTTTTTTTCATGTCATTGAGTCCCGTAATTTTAGCAGGTACCTCAGACCATATGCCTCATTGAGTCCCCTAATATTTTTGGGTCTACCAGACCATATGACTCATTGAGTCCCTTTACCTGATGTTAGTATATAAGAAGAAGTAAATAAGAACACAGTTAATTTTTATAAAAATGAATACGCGGACAGTTATGTCTAAATGTTGTGTTTCGTTAGCCAGCTAGGATAGCTTGGGTGAGGGGCTTAGGTTAGGTTGAAATTAGCGCAGGGTTAGACCGGGTCACTGCGCGACCCGGCCTAACCGCCTGCGCTAATTTCAACCTAACCTAAGCCCCTCACCCAACCATCCTACCCGACAAACTGAAGTCAGAAATCTATCGTGCAATCTCACCTTGTTAACTTTACCTAACCCTATCTAACTACAAAATTCCTCTAACAAAAAATTCACTTACGCATCAAATTCCAATAGACAATAATTTCATTTTCATTTATGAATAAAAATAAAAACAAGAATTCTTAATAAAAAATGAAAAGAGTGTTCTAATTTTTTAGAGGAGGACTGACCCAACTGACTGACAAATAATATGATCTTCTATGTACAAGTTTATGTATAAGGAAAAATGGGTATTAATTATGTACGGGACTCAATGAGTGGTACCATAACTTCAACCGTTCCAAACCTTGGGACTCAATGTAGCATCGACAAAAAGGGACAAATCCAGACGGGACTCAATGAGGCGCCTCCCAATTCATACATGACCTTTTTTAGAGGGACCACTCATACATTTTTTTTTATTTTTTCACCGAACTCGTACATAATCGCAAAAAGTGAGGGGTTAATCATCGCACCGAACTCACCTTTTGCCTATTATTGGTAGGTACTTAGTATTGCATACCTTCATCTGACCTGTTCAGGCAACTGATTGATCTTGGTCTTCATACCTGGAACATACAGAATTTTTCGTTAATGAAAAAATGGAAGCTAATATAGAAAAGCATCGAACACCAATATTTAAAGAAAAAGTAAGGAGATTAAGAGTGAAAATAAAACTAATATGAAAATATGTACAATGTGTCCAAGCTTTTTAATAGGAAATTTTAGACTCAATTCTAAGGAACATTCGAACACTAAAATCATCTAATGCCGTCGAACGGAGATATGGACAGAATGATAACTCAATTTTGAAAGAAAATAGGTAGAAGTGTTAGGGTTATGTTATTTACCTGGAAAATTTACTGCATGAGCATGAGCATTATACACTAAGACATGAGAACTATTTTCTCTATTTTCGACAAGTTCAAATTTATTTTTCAGGTGAAACCATTTTTTTTTTTTTTTTTTAATTATTATTATTTTTATTTTTTTTTTTTTTCCAAAAAAGTATCTAAGATTATTTTAGGCCCTAGCGTTAGTTCTGAAATTTTCTATAAAAAAGAGCTTGGACACCTTGTTTAAATAACATAGTAGAAGATACTCATGAGAAGCTTGGACACCTTGTATAAATAACATAGTAGAAGATACTCATGAAAAGCTTGGACACCTTGTATAAATAACATAGTAGAAGATACTCATGAGAAGCTTAAACACCTTGTATAAATAACATAGTAGAAGATGCTCATGAGAAGCTTGGACACCTTGTATAAATAACATAGTAGAAGATACTCATGAGAAGCTTGGACACCTTGTATAAATAACATAGTAGAAGATGCTCATGAGAAGCTTGGACACCTTGTTTAAATAACATAGTAGAAGATGCTCATGAGAAGCTTGGACACCCTGTATAAATAACATAGTAGAAGATACTCATGAGAAGCTTGGACACCCTGTATAAATAACATAGTAGAAGATGCTCATGAGAAGCTTGGACACCTTGTTAAATAACATAGTAGAAGATACTCATGAGAAGCTTGGACACCTTGTATAAATAACATAGTAGAAGATGCTCATGAGAAGCTTGGACACCTTGTATAAATAACAATAGTAGAAGGTGCTCATGAGAAGCTTGGACACCTTGTATAAATAACATAGTAGAAGATGCTCATGAGAAGCTTGGACACCCTGTATAAATATCATAGTAGTAGATACTCATGAGAAGCTCGGACACCTGTATAAATAACATAGTAGTAGATACTCATGAGAAGCTTGGACACCTTGTATAAATAACATAGTAGAAGATGCTCATGAGAAGCTTGGACACCTTGTATAAATAACATAGTAGAAGACGCTCATGAGAAGCTTGGACACCTTGTATAAATAACATAGTAGAAGATGCTCATGAGATTTGATTCCGAAACATGCATTGATAAAAGCTGCACAACAAGGAGATTTGTTGCTCTTGAGCCACGTATGTTTGTCCAGGCCTTGGACCTGGCAAGTAAATATCAAAATTAAAAAAAGTGGCGGCATAAAAAACACAAATTTGAAAATGAAAAACGAATATTTCCTAGGCTCAGTTATCGTTTAGGGAATCTATTAGGAATCAGAGTTATTATCTTGTGCTAGAGTACGAAATGAGAAAAGTTTACCTCCACTAGGAGATATCACGGGGTAATAGATGGCAATTTCATTTCCCTCCCTTAATATTCCAACGAATTTTTTAAAACTTTCAAAGTTGAATAAACTTGTAAGTTTTTAATGTATATTTAGGTCACATAAATTCCAACTTAGGGAGTAGACAATTTTCTTGAAACTTTGCTTCGAACAACTTGTACCTATTAAAGACTTGGTCCTTAAACGAGGAAAGACTGAGGGAAGTTAAGAGCAACGTATTTTTTAACGGGAAAATGTTCTTCCCCACAGGAAGTACCTATCACATATTTTTTCCAACTTAGCGACGGCGTGGTGTCCCCCGTGAATATAATCTCTATATTTCTTGGAAAACAGCCATTTCAGCATATTTTTACAAATGAGAAGTCAAAGTGGCCATGTGGGTAGCGAGTACACGCATGGTAAACCAATGATAGACGGACCAGTGTGCCAAATGTTAGGTATCTAGCACTTACAGTTTAGGCACCAACCTATCAGACACAGACAGACTGCGAACAGAAAATGAGTTGTATATGAATATGATAGAAATTCGTGAGCTAGATTTTCAAGAAAGAAAAGAAGAAAAGCTAAATTTCAACTAATTGTATTTGTGCTGCAGGTTGCAATCAACATTGTGAAAGATATACTAGGCATTGCAGTGTCACTCACTTCCATGAGAAGTCCAAAATGTTATTCATAATCATAATTTATACAGGCTAAAAAAAATTAGGTAGCGAAAAAAATTAACAGAATCAAATTCTTTCACTTTATAAAATTGAAATAAAATCATATCAAAATTTCACATAAAAAAAAATGAATGATAAATTTGTCCCACATGTGTGTGAAATAATTTCCTCTTGTATCTCAATTCGAAGTTTCTATATTCTCTGTATTATTCTTCACCTTTCTGATATTTCATTTCGACCTTCTCTTTATCTTTCTTACCCTTCCATTTCGTTTACCTCCAGCTTAGAGCTTAAATAACACGTCTGCTAAAAAACTTTCTCTCTCTCTCACTTCTTGTCCTCACAGGCTCACATTCCATTAGTTTTCAGCCATTATTATTTTATCACACCTTTTTCTCTATCTATCGGTTTTCCTCACTTAAAGCTTATCTGTAAGTACGAGTAGGAAGGAGGAAGGGTGGAGGGACAGAGGGTCAATTTTGGATTGTCTTTAATGCTGGGCTGTCCAATGCCTCAACGCCCAACTCCCTCGAAGAATTTTTAACCAAAGAAGATAGCATAATTCATCTTCTGTACTTGAACACGGTGGTTTTGGGGCAAATCATATTTTTTATGTTTTTTTTTTTTACAATTTGTCCAACCGACTTAGTCCAGAATGTAACAAAATGATGGTTCGGAAGAAAGATGGCATGACAGTGGGACTGAGAACAATATTTATTTTTATTTATTTACACTTTATTTATTTTTACAAAACAATCATCAACAAGGATAACAATAAATTAAAAAAAAAACTTAGAAATATGTACAAAAAAAATAAATAATAATAATAAAGATCAATGTTAATTTTTAATTACAATTGTTTTGTAATTAATACCTGATGTTAGGTACACGAAGCAGTGGATATTAATTGAACTATATTTTATCCCAATGGTTATATTTTCTTGTTTTATTTCCATTCGTGGCTTTGCGTTTTTCTTATTTCCGAGGCCATGAAGATCTAAACTTTGGGACAGAATGGAATGTTATTTAGTCTTTCGTTTTATTAATTCCATCAAGCTGTTCGCTCCCTTCTGAATAATTTGTAATTTTCGTAACTGAATATAATATTTGAATAAATGCTCGAACTAAAATTCTTCAAATCTTCAAAGGATACATGAATTTAAAGACATATACGAAAGAACCAACAAGACGAAAGAGCCAAAAAGATCCTACAACAAGGGCGGGCCAATGTAACTTGATATTCAAATGTTAACACTCTACAGCTTTATATTTAACTTGAGCTTTTCTCAGTTGTTCTCGGAGCGAGAGTTAAAATAAAAGTTGTCTCAATTTATTTATTTACTTTAAAATGGAAAGCTTGTACTCGGGGATCTCTTTCTCTTTTTCAGATTCTGGGAATAGGAAACTTGGGAGCTTTTTTTACTTTAAGTAACACAGTGGCGTACGAATAAGACATGGAACATTTTCCGTTGATGTTTTTTTTAACTTGTTTGGAAAAAACGATTTTTTTGAAGATGCTTGATGACCATGACCTTTTATATCACTTTTCATTTTCAAATAACATCGAACATCATTCGCGATTATGGTTTTATTAACCATTGATATGAACTCGCTTATTACAAACTCAAAGTCTCATATCTCAGAGAGTTAACCACATTATTCGCACTATTTGGGCCATATACTTATATGTATATCCAGAATGACGAGGGTCATTTTCATTTATCTTGGGCAATTGGATTTTTTCAAGTCATGAACGTTACCTTTTTCCTAAACAATTTTTAGGCTCAGAAGACTAAGACAAATACCTTTGAGCAAAAGCTTTCATTTAGAGTATTTCTAGCAGCTACCTCTTCACACAAAATTACAAAAACTTAACGTACCAGGTAACGTTCACGACCACGGGTAACGTTCATGACGGTAACGTTCATGAGTAACACGCCACTAAAACAATCTTTTCTCAATAAAAGAATATTCACTTTACAAAAAAAAATATATGATTGGAAAGAGGACCTGCAGAAGAATTAAAGAAATACATTATATATTAAAGAATCATTACAATTTATTTAAAAAACCGCGTAACGTTCTTGTCAAAAAAAATTAGACCCACCATTGTCCCTCACTGTACTCCATCCAACATCCAACTGACAGGAAATTTCAAAACAAAAACAATGTCATCTGTAAGAAGCAAAATGGCGGCAGCTGCTAGCTTCTCATTCTAAGGGTTTTTCAAAATGGTTTACATTTTTTTGGGGTAACATTCATGACGGAGATTTTTTTTTCTTCGTAGGGACACAACTTTACACGTCTGTAGAATGAGGTGAACATTATTATTTTTATGAAAACTAATGGTCACATCCTAAATAAACTGTATTTTTCTCATTTATATTGGATTTTGGTGAAAATAATGCGGAGAAATACATTTTTTTCTATCAGACACAGTAAAATCTTAGACTAAGGGACACCTAAAATATCATGAACGTTACTTACATAACTGGCAATTTTGAGTCTCCACATTAGTTTAAAAGACAATTTATTATTGTAATATATAAAAAAAATTGTTTCCTATGTGATCAAATAGATTTTAGTCATATATCCCTATTATTTTCACATTTATTAAAGGAGAAAGGTTGCGGACATGATATGCCCAAGATAAATGAAAATGACCACGAAGGTTGTTGGTCACCCATCAAATTCTAATGTGTCTGGATCTTGCCTTTCATCAAACCAACCTATTAATGGGGTAATAAAGCGGCCCCATTACCCCAGTGCGTCAGTGAGATGAACCGAGACATTACCAACAGTTTTGATAGTAAAAAAGTCTTCTCCTTACTCCCACATTGGTTTATTAGAAATATTTTACTTTAGATTTATCGAAACAAAATGAAGAAATACTCAAAAAGACACCAGTAAAATCTAGAAATTCTCCTTTCTACGACACTGGAACTCCGAGAGAAAAGAATTCTGTGAAGTAGGTAATTAATACTTTGAGCCACAACTTTTCTGTTGTGGTTTAACCTTTAGCATGGAAATTTCTCCTTTGAAAATTGACTCTTAACTATTTCAACTCTTTCTTTCTTTCTCTCTCTCTCTCTCTTTCTCCAGATAAATAACCTATAATATGTACATATATTATACCTATCTCTATAATGTGTACATGAACTATATCTCTCTCTGTCTTTGGGGAAACATCCCCAATTCGACTTTTCCTTTTTAACATCAGTTTTTAACAATTATTATTCCAAGTATTTTGAAATAATTGTTTTTTCCAAAGAAAAACAATTATTCTAAATATCCAAATATTACAAAAGACATCAAACATTTTTGTTGCTGTTGTACTTAAAATAAATAAATAATGTATCTCCATAATATTCACCTGATAGCGGAAAAAATATCACTAATGCATAGGTGTCCACAATTGAACAATTGGAAATTAGAAACCTTATAAGTATGTATGAGAAGCAGACTGACTTTGATTTTATCTCTGTTATAAAACTCATCATCAACATCATTATGATTAGATTCTCTTTGAAATGGGTTCTTCTTTGTCATAATTCATACGATATCTTTCTCTCTGTCTTTCTCTCATTAGCTGCTGTCATTCTGTTTTTCATTCAATTAAGAATAGTATATTACAAAAAAAAGTAAACAAAGAAAATCGTGCAAACAGAAGAAAAATGAGAAAGAAGTAGTCATTAATCAACTTCAGTTTTGTGATTGTTATTTAAAACCAGGGAGAAAAGGACCAGAGGGTAGAAGTAACACTCTGAGGAAGAAAAACAAAGCAAGAGAAAGCGTGGGAGTGGATGATATTGCTGTCGTCCCATGTGCTGCAGACGACAGTAGGGATACAATATTGTGAAAATAAAGTCCCACAAATGGCTTTATTGCTAAGAGTGTATTAAATAAATAAGAAATAAATAATATTAAGGCAGGAACGTATGTAATTTGTTGTTCTGGCGTAGGCTTGCTTAGTATCTTTTATCTTATACATAGTAACTGATGCTGATATTGCTGATGGTAGCTGGTAGCATATCCCTATCCGACTGTCCAATGTGTACATGCTCTACTGTATTATTCTACACATGAAAACCTCAAGGTCTGAGAGACAAACCATGAGAATAAAGCAAAGTTTTTATCTAAGGCGTTTCAAATCCTTTAGAATACTAACACTTTAACATTATCATTGTTGTACTTGGCACCACCTTGAAGATCAGCAAAAGCAAAAAGACTTTACTTCTCATGAAGGTGATGTTCACTTAGGATGAGGCGGCCAAAACAAGGACCCTGGGTTATACTTATACACTACACCCTAAACCTTCGACTTCAGACCCTGGTACTTACGGCTTGATATAGACGATTGTCGGGACTCCGTTGAAGCCGCTTACTAACATGGTTAGATTATTCTACGTGCTACTGCCTCTACCCCAGGGTCCAGGGTATAGACCTCCCTTGTGTCCGCGCACTTGTACTCCAGTATTTTAAGTAACATCATTCGTTTTTCATATTATGCTTGTTGCTCTGGTAAGACAGTCAGACTAATATGTAAACTGTTCTAAATATTGATAATGGACAATGGACAGTTGGACACTTTAACATTATTCAATATTTATATTAGGTACACTGCTCAATTAAGACTAAATAGTCAAAGAGTTTTTCTTATCATATTATTTGTGTAATCACTTTTGTGATATCACAACTACTCAAACTCGGTTTACTTAATTTACGCTGAAACCGGGATTTGAACCACCGACCTTCAAATTACAAGTCCGCCGCCTTATCGATCAAGATACTGAGGTCGGTAATTAGGACTAAATAGTCCCCTTATTCCAGCAGTTGCTTGGTGCTTGTGTTATGTATTGCAGTCAATTTCTCAAATAAATGAAAATTTATGGACTTGGGTGGGATTCGAACCAGCGGACTTTTACGCTACCTACCTGGAATACCAGACTACCGCTTTTACCACTTCTCCATCAAATACTGTCTTCAAATATGCCATCCTTCTCTTTACTCTACGATCTACATGCCCTTGACTTTTACAGGGTGGACCAAAAAAACGTTTACACCCGTTAATGGTAGATTACTGACGACATTTCCAGGCCGGATCTGCAATCCGTTTTTTCGGATTCGCCTTTATAACTGCACAAAGTGGTTTTTTGCAACTTTCTGAAAAAGTCCGACTTTGACTTATTCTTCAGGTCAGAACTTTTTTCCTGTTTAAGTTGAGTTGATTCTGAACAATTCTGCAGAAAGCCAACAAAATTTCGATGTTTCTAGCTATATTACTTTGTTTTCTACGGTTTGGTTTGGCATCTTTTTTGACACCTGAATAGAAAAAAAATTCTCATGCAAGTTTTTTACACTTTGAAACACTCAAGATTTGCCCGAGCAAATTTTGGTACAGACACGGGCAAATTTGATAAAAGTTGGCGGCCAACCCAAGGATGCTAAAAAATAATTTTACGATTTTTTATCACGTGATCTTCTGGGAAAACGAACCAGGTAAGTCTCAAAAAATGATGTTCAAAATCTTAAAAGTGTTGACCGTGTAGGGTTGTCTTGTACTCAAAGAGTAATTAGCTGTTTATGTCTGATAATTATTTTCCTTGCAATTAATTAAAGGCCAGTCAAATGAATGATTGTTTGTTTCTCAATGATAGTTTTCAAGCATATTTTTCTGCATTCTATGAAATTTTATTTTTAAACTTCTTGAGTTTTTTTAGTACAAGTTACATAATTATTATTATTCGGATACTGAAATGGCAGATATGCATTTAGCATATGGAGCTGCCAACAGGAACATTTGAGCGAAAGAGAGAGAGGCAGAGAGCGAAAGAGAGAGAGAGAGAGAGGCAAGAAGGTAGAAGGTAGAGGGACAGTTCTGAGTTAGAACTAAGGTACTAAAGTCACCATTGATTTCAAAAAATTGTGTGAGGAAAATCCATAGTGTATACTATGGCTAAATAAAAAATGGCAACAGTCTTTTTTTTTTTGTGGTCATGAATTTTTTGCTGGCTCTGGCGTTCGGACCGGGGTGGGATCTTCCGCATGGAAAGTGACTAGTTTACCACTGAGCTAATCGTGCGCTTCTAATCGTTTCTAATTAAACATACTAACACAATATGTTTTTTTTTTTTTTAATACCTTTTTGTTTATATCAAAGTAGTATAAAACATAATAAAGACTGCAAAAGTTTATTAATTTTAAAAAATATTATCTTGTTTTTTTTTTCAAGATTTCTATTAAGAGTCGGCAATCGGTAAATATTTGTTATTTAATTATTAGATATTGTTTATGATAGAAGAACCTACCTACATATTTACCTGGCTTCATTTCATAAACTCTATTTCTTTAGGAAAATTCGCATAAGAAAAACCATCCCTACATTATCAAGGCAGTCTCTCAGGGGCTTACATGAATAATAATTATGTGTATTGTGATACCAATAGTATCTGATATAACTCAATTTACAGATGGTTTTACCCCCAAAAAAACCATAAGTTGTTGGTGTTACAACAGGTCCAATACAGGTATGAATAAAATATTCCATCAGATTTTTTTGATAATTAAAATAATATTGACCGCCGAGAATTGAACCTCGGTCATGCGACTAACACTCTTAGCACTACCACATCTCGCTAACACCACTGACAATCTGAAAAGCACGAAAATTATCATTTGAATTTTCTTAAACTGGCTGATGAAGGCATGTGAGACCGCGGTATTCAAAAAAAGCAATGTAAACAATTTTTGTAAACAATACAAGACGCCCTTACACAGTCTACAGCTAGAAAACTCTTAGGATTTTTGAAGAGTTTTTGGCAAACATCTAATATTTTTTCCCAGAAAATAACGTGATAAAAAATCGTAAAATTATTTTTTAGCATCCTTTGGGCCGCCGCCAACTTTTATCAAACTTGCCCATGTCTGTGACAAAATTTGTTCGGACAAATGTCGAGTGTTTTATTTAGTAAAAAAGTTTTTTCGCGTGTTTTTTTTCTGTTCAGGTGTCAAAAAAGATGCCAAACCTAACCGTAAAAAACAAAGTAGTGTAACTAGAAATATCGAAATTTTGTTGGCTTTCTACAGAATTGTTCAGAATCAACTCATCTTAAACAGGAAAAAAGTTCTGACCTGAATAATAAGTCAAAGTCGGACTTTTTCAGAAAATTGCAAAAAATCACTTTGTGCAGTTATAAAGGCGAATCCGAAAAAACGGATTGCAGATCCGGGCTGGAAATGTCGTCAGTAATCTACCATTAACGGGTGTAAACGTTTTTTTGGTCCACCCTGTATATGACAGTTTGATGACATGCTAAGACTGCTGAATGCTTCTCCTAAGACTCTTTCCAAGACACATACCTAAGTATTCAAGAATAAGTGAGTTTGAGTCGTGCGCTGTTTAAGTATTTGCTCAAGTGAGAAACAAGAGCAGGAAAACGCTTTCGCTTTATTAATTTTTTATTACATTTTATTGCAGCAATTTATGATTATTATTGCGAGATACTGGATAAATTTTCAAGTAGGTATTTTACAGGGTGAGAGAAATTATTGCATTCTGTTATGACTCTTGAGTCTTGAAGCACATTAGGTACGGTAGAGTGGGGAGACATGAGCTTAATGGTGTGACTTAAACCCGGACTTCGTAATCACTTTTGAATTTTGGTGGCCTTTATTTTGCTGTGATTTGTGTGTTGAATATTTAACATAGGTTCACAAATCACAGCAACACCATAAGAAAATAAAAGTGAGATAGAAAGTTACCTATTTCCCTTGTCTGACGTCTCATTCTGAATTACCAAAAGGAAGATCTAGGCTTTCTAGGGCAACACCTTTACGAAGATTTGAATGAGCAGCGAGTGTAGATTTCTCGTTCATAGTTGGTAGGTAAATAAGTATACAATTATTATACATATATTTTTAAATTTCCCTGTCATTTTATGCAACATGGATGTGATAATGAGAGTTGATAATGCATATAGAGTGGAGAGTCTAGGTAACTAACTAGCTCTTGGTCTTTGTTCCCATGTGATTATCCCAACTCCGCTGTTACATCTCAATTTTTATCATTGAGATGCACAGGGCTTGTCCTAAGTTGAATCCAGCTGTATGTAACTTGTGTTCTTCAAAATGGGTAGAACTTTTAACCGGCTATTTTACGCCACGTGTTCAGTAACTCTTTGAAAAGTAGAATTCGAGACCTCTATTATTTATTTTTTTTTATACTTTTGTTACATCCTGTAGCGTTGTATGAACAGAACAGAATTTATTCAGAAAGTACAGGAGAACTGAATTACTGAATGATATTCCGACAGAACAAGGGGGTCGGGTATAAAAACAGACATTCTCGCTCCTGTTCTAGTAGATGAAAGGTTAAAACATTCAAATGAACTTAAATCCTGAAAATCCAGCAGAAATCCGGGGCGAGAATATTCTTGTTTTGCTCATTCGCCTGATATTTATGACCTCCCGACGCAACCGCAACCCCCAATATTTTCCCCTGCTAGTTTTTGAAATACATACCACGGCACCTTCCCCGGTGACTTATGAGCCACAATATTGCTTTCCATTCCACACGCTGCGTGTCGGAGCTGCTGCTTTCCAAACTATTCGGGATCAGCTCTCCATATCCTTGTAATCTTATCTTATTCGTATACAGGGTTGATTCTCTTGTTTGGATCCAGGATTTGCTTTGGTCTATAGGAAGCTTGCCTCAGGCAATGGAAAAGTTGCCCAATACCTACCAAAAATGATTTTACAAACTTCAAACATTATCTAAACAAGATACACCATAATCCAATTTTCTCTTAGCACATCTAGTCTCGCTGGGGGATTATAAACAGGGAGTATAGCATTGGCTTGGTTCTGGGGGCCCTTGTCAATTATTAGCCTCTTTGTAAAGACAGTGGTAGAAGTGCTGAGTCATTCCTCCACTGTCTGGCTACCATCGTTCACGATGACGCCACCCTATGATGATATGATGATGATTTCTATTTTGCGTTCTTCTGTTATTCAAATGTTGTCTATTCCGACTTAGGACTATAAAAAATTCTTTGCATTTAAACCCTAATTTTTCCTCAAAGCACACTTGCTGGAAACTTCAGAGTTCCTTAAATTCACGTTATCTTCTCCATGCTATTCGATCTTCAGATGAAGCAATGACCGGTGTTATCTGTTATCCAGAAACTCTGAGTTTACTTTATCTGATTCTATCTTACGTCCCTTTCTTGACATCACTTGTGACTTTATTTCCATACGATATTTTTCTACATTACACTGATATTTTTTGCTTCTTGTTGTCATTTTTATAAAAAGTGTCATCGCTTTTTTCTACTATATAGAAACTCGGATACATAATAAAACACATCCCCTTATCCCCCACAAAAAAACTATATGAATACACTAAATAAAGTTGCATTAAGCAATATAACATCAAGCATCGTAAACATATCCCTTCGTATATCCACCTATTCAAATAAACCGGCTTCTTGAGTAACTTTGCGTATTATGGTAATATCTTCATCAGGGGTTCTCAAACTTGGGACGCAAAGACATGTCAAGGGGGGCGTGAGCGATATACTAGTTTAACATAAAATCTTTGGTAAATAAATTTCATTTGAAATCAACCTTCATGTTTTTAAAACTTAACATTAATAGATGTTTTGTTTCAATGATTTTTAGTTGATGTTGTTGTTGATTTTTTTACTTTTTTATTCTTTCTCCTTCTTTTTCACATTCTCACAAAAAATATCGTGAAGGTGGGCCCGGCAGGATTCATTTTGGTATATATCTCCCTTGCCTTTATACCATATTAGCTTATGTTGCTTTTGGGGTCGGTATTGTTCAACCTCATGGTTGAGGTTGGTAGGGTGGAGCACGTTTTTTATGGTTGGATGCCCTTCCTAACGCCAGCGATTCTATTTGATTTAACGTCCTGGGTTAGGACGGGGGTTTTACCCTCCATTCGCTGGGAATCGTACCAGCTACCCACATGAACCTCACCCAGCCTGGGTAGGTCCGGAAATGCCAGCCTCACGTGTTTGGATGGAACAGAATTTTCTTCGAAAAGTCTGCCCCAGCCGGGAGTTGAACTCGGGAACTCTGGACTACGGGCAGTAGTCACAACCATTACGCCACGGAGGCTGGCCATTACGCCACGGAGGCTGGCGTAATGGCCATTACGCAGGATTCATTTTGATATTGGTAAATTAATTAACACATTCAACAAACAAAATAATATGTGTCAGGTCTTCATTACAGCACCAATAATAATCAATATTAAACATGTTGAATCATCTATAGCTTAATTAGCTTAAATTTATTGCTTATGTCTTTCAATTGTATACGGTTAGTACTACCATAGATTGTGAATGGATGCTTATCTATCATAATGCGTTTTGAATCCTATTTTATTTTTCTCAAGACTGACCTTTAACGTGCCACTAAGCTTGCTGAATTGTAAGTTTGTTTGTTTGAAGAAAAATTTCAGTCCTATTAATTGTAATCTCAAAATGAACTTTAGCTTTATGACTAATTGACCATCCTAAATCTGACTCATTCATTGAGTGAATCTCCAAAACAGTGACACAAATACACAATGCATAATAAAGGTGAAAGTTTACGTGTCAATCACTTTCCTGATGTCACAACTACTCAAAAGAAGCGTGTTATAAATTATTACTGAAATTGGGACCCTAACCACCGCTGCACCGTCCTCCAGGTTGAAAGTACTCCACCTTATCGATCAAAGCTACTGAGGTCGCTTAGTAACACGTAATAAGCTGAAATTTTGTAATGAAAATCCATTTTTATTCCTCGAATAAACATTCGAAAAAGCAGGCGTGATCTACAGCTTACAAAACCTTTACTTGTTAATAATGACAAAATATATAAATGAAAAAATTCAACGTGTCTTTGCTTCACGTGTAGTTTGAAAATATGATTTTAATTTACAATTAGGTACTTACAATTAGATTCAAATTATAAAACAAAATACACAAGAGTTGACTTGTCCTGATGTCATTGTTTCAAATAAATGCATAGTTTGTTTCAAATCATACGTCAAGTGAAGACAAGTTTATTTTTTTAATTTATATAATTATGAAGCTACTTGTATATCTTGAAAATCAAACAACCCCCTGCAATGCTGCAAGCCGACACTATTTGGCTAAGAAGATATCACTTTTTATCCTGATCCTGATAATTTGCAGCTGCACCGTGGATTTTAACTAAAGAAAATTTTGTGCCTACATTTTTTCGTTACTTTTATCCTATTTATTCTCATTTTTTTGCTTTTCTCGGTAGTATTAGGTCACTGATAAAAGTACCCACCGTCCAAACACAGATTGGACAGTGAACCTTGGAATTATTAACCAAAACGGCTTAATAATTCCAGGCACATTTCATCACACTGTGGGCAAGTGGAGAATCAAAACTTCATGTCCCTTGTGCAACTGACCAAGTCATAAGAAAGATGAAAATACATTCACTCTTTCTAATTGAATAAAATAAAGATAGGTTCAGGACACTAGGGAATTTCAGATACTTTTCAGAATTCAAGCCAAATGCTGAAATGCTAGGGAAATCCTAGGTTAAGTGTCACAGGGGAGACAGGACACTTTCTTCAAGTTGACAGGACATTTATCTTTCAAGGATACGATACAAACTTAACTGTACAAATGTCAATCTTTGCTTGAATTATAAGCTCCCAAGGGGACAGATGCAAGACAAAAGCTCCTGTTTCTACCTGCTCAACTCTCTTTGGCTTTGTACGATCTTAACTTGCTTTGATTTCTGCAGTGGTGTTATTATTTATTTTTCTTCATTTCCTTTGTTTCCAAGAGACTTGTTCAGATCTCCTAACAATATCTATAGTTCTGAAAAATATTGAGCTCTCTGTAATTTTTCGATTGGCACAGTGGTAAGGACTGACTTACCAGAATGAACATAAATAATAAGTATTTGAAATTCTATTGTGATACTTAATGATGACGTATGATCTAGCACTTTTGGTCAACATTTCTTTAATATGAAACAGCAGAGTAGGAAGAAAGCTATAAAGCTATTGATCTTAATTTATAAAAGCAAAACACCCTCATCAGAAACTTATTCATTATCATAGCGCTTTCGACATAATGCATTCAATTCCCGCTTCATCATCAATCATAGCCATTCTTTCGCTCTCCCTCCTCACAACTTTGAGAGCTCAAACGTTTTCAGAAGACATTAGCTTCAATACCTGATGGACTTCCTTGAAAGAGAAAAAATATTTTTAAATGCTGATGAGTATGGCATACTCAAATGAGAAATAGCATTAAAAGTAAACCTCCAGCTATAATATTAGGAAACCATTCTCCAGCGGAGATTGATCCCACGATCTGAAGCCTCAAAGTTAGAGAAGAAATCTATTGTTTTCAGACAGGCTTTTTGATCTCTAATTAGTTTTTTATACTTTAGTCTTGGTTATAACCTTCATTGTAAGTGACGAGCTTTTTGAAATGTTACCACTTTGTAAAAAATATTATTTTGGGTCACATCCTAAATTCTTCCACCTATACCTGTTACCTTTCACTGTGCTTGATTCATTAAAGTTATAACTTTTCTTCATTAGTACTTCCACATCAAGCTCGCCGGGAGGCGAGCGCTCGTCAAGCAGCGCCAGCCTACCGGCCTATATTAACACGAAACAGAGTTTATATGTATTTTGTTTTATTGTTTTCGCACACTTCCCGCAAACTTTTATCAATTTTTATTTCAAATTCGTAATGAGACGCGAAAATAGATTGTGTTTCACGAAAGCGCGAGGTTCCTTCGTACAGTTAAAGTCGTTTTCTAGCCACGCCGAAAATCTTGAATTTCATGAAATTTTTCATACGGGTTTTTTTTTTTTTTTTTTTTTTTTCAGACCAATTTTCTGTCAAGGGTACAGCAACGTGTGCTTATCGTGGAAAGACGTGAGCTACGTTTTTGAATAGGGAATTTTTATCTCTGCATACCTTTTATAGTTTCAAGTATTTATTTTTTATAGGATAGGAGATATAGCCTTCTAAAATAAAACCGGAAAATTGCACAGAGCCGCCCCTGGTTATCTTGGAGCTGCGATTGTGGTATTTTTCAAAAGGTCTTACCATAGGAAAAAATATAAAAAATATAATTAAAGTATTACACTGGACCGAACTTGAGTTATAGCCTTTGAAAGGAATAGTTATTATGGAGCCCAGAGCCGTCTATTGTTATCCTAGAGATGTATTTCTGGTGTTTTTAGAAAGGTCTAGTCAAAGGGAATGAGATCACTTAATTTCAGATGGTTGAAACAAGTAGAAAAGTATTTAAAGTCCTCTAAAGGAATATCTATAATGAACCCTGGAGCCACGCCTAGTTATCCCACGTGCATGACTGAAGGTTCTTTCTAAAGGTCTAATTACGGAAAATTATAATATGATGTAAATAAAATTTTAGAAAAATCAACGACAGTATGAGACACAAAAAGAAAAAACTGAATTAAGATTAATGAGAGTAACAAAAAAATCTTCGCCGCACATAGAACTTAAAATATGGGTGGGACCCTATCGTCTTTGCTTCATCCAAGCTGCCAACAGACCGCTTTGATAGAGTGGGAATAATAACGTTTTATAAATTCATTAAAAGGTTTCTATATCAAGAGGTAAACTAGATCTATATTATTATTATGAGCAGTGTATAAAATATTGGCCAGTAAGAAGCAAAAATATTGATTTGCAGATCAAATGATAAATACAGGGTGGGGCAAAAGTCTGGAAACCCATGAATAACTTTCGAATGGCTTCTTCGGTAAAATTAAAAATTTGTATGGTAAACCGGGCTAATAAGACCTTCTCTTAGAGTGGGGTCTAGTTTTGTTACCGGTCCCCATGTCGGGGCCAGGGGGGCCAACTTCATTTTTTTAAATACGAACCCCAACCTTGCGATACATTTTTGGAAAGGTCTTTAAATAAGAAATACATTGGTGCAAATTTTATTTTTTTAATATTAACTGTTTGCAAATGGCGTCCAACTTTGTGTATGCAGTAAAGTCTGGAAACCCCTGAATATCTTTCGAAAGGGTTTTCTCAGTAAATTTAAAATTGTGTACGGTAATCCTTGGTAATTAGACCTTTTATTAGAATGGGACCAATTTTTTTTAACCGGCCCCCATGTCGGGGCCAGGGAGGCCAACTTCATTTTTTTTAATTACGAAACCCCACCTTGCGATACATTTTTGGAAAGGTCTAATTACCCTGCCTTACCGTGTACAATTTTAAATTTACTGAGGAAGCCCTTTCAAAAGATATTCAGGGGTTTCCAGACTTTACTGCATACACAAAGTTGGACGCCATTTGCAAACAGTTAATATTAGAAAATAAAATTTGCACCAATTTATTTCTCATTTAAAGACCTTTCCAAAAATGTATCGCAAGGTAGGGGTTCGTATTTAAAAAAATGAAGTTGGCCCCCCTGGCCCCGACATGGGGGCCGGTAACAAAAATCGACCCCACTCTAAAAGAAGGTCTTATTAGCCCGGTTTACCTTACAAAATTTCAATTTTACCGAAGAAGCCATTCGAAAGTTATTCAGGGGTTTCCAGACTTTTGCCCCACCTTGTATAATAAAATATTATGTATTGAGCAGTCTCTGTGGTGGTCGTCGACTGGTGTAGGTAAATTACAAAGTTTGCAAGGTGACCTGGGTTCGAATCCCGGCTAGGTAGATTTTTTTTTACTCTGTACTTTGGATGTCCGGTATTCTCGTGAGAAAAAAAACAGTAGTTGCTAGTTTGAGTCAACCTCCTATGACCGTTTAATTTCGAACGAGTTTCTGAACACATAATAATACTCGGCACTTTCTTTTCTCTCTTTATTTTACCAAGATCAAATTGGTCATGTACGTAGGTACATAATATAATTAAAATTGTATTGTAAACAAAACCACGAAACAGAATTGTCGTTTTTTAACGAGTTCATTACTAATTTTTCAATACAAGGTTAAAACACTAGTTGATTATTAATGAATTATTGTTAATGGATTTTAAGATTAAATAGGTATGTTTTTTTCTTCATTATTATAAACTGGTTTAAGTCCCACAAAAGAAGCACCATTTATCACACCAACCTCATTTTAAAACGATTGTGACCAGTTGATTGTATTTTGGTTTTAACGTCCTGATTTGAACTAGTCAAGGGAGGGTTTTACCCTTCATTCGCTGGGAATCGTTCCAGCTACCCACATTTACCTCACCCAGCCTGAAGGGCTGTGATTCCAGACTCACGTGTTTAGAGGGGAAAAAAATATTAGAAAAGTCTGCAACAACCGGTAATGGAACTCGAAAAGTCTGGACTACGGGCATAGTTACAACCATTACGCCTCGGAGGCTGGCCACTGACAGTCTAAATAAAGCATTTATTTGGATCAATACTTTTGTATTTTGAATCGTAAATTACGTACCTAGATCTCATTCAAAATTTACAAATAACTACCTACAAATACAGGGCATCCATAAAGTCTCGCCCAAGCCTGGGTTTCTCGAAAACGACTCAAAATATCAAAAAACGCTAAAACCCGTATATCTACACAGCCCCAGTCAGGCTGGAAATGGACCAACTTCAAAATCTTAAATAGAATGGTGTGTCTTGTGGAATATTGTCTAAAGGTGTCATTGAGAGAATTTCATTACAACAAATTTCAGTGAGTTACGACTTGCCGTTCTTGAGATACAGGGTCGGACGTTCTACGTATCCATATATTTTGACGTATAACTTGTTAACCGTAAATTATAGAAAAATGAAATTTGTCGATAAGAACTCCTTATGGCAAGACCTGTCGAACAATTTGTAACTCGACATACACTCTTGATGTTAGTTTCTGGTCGGTTTCGTCAGGCAGCCGGACGAACAAAAAAAAAATTATCGAAAAAACAAATCAAGTTTTAACTTGTTCGAAAGGTTTAACCACAAGGAGTTATTATCAACAGACTTCATTTTTCTGGAATTTACGGTTAACGAGTTATACGTCAAAATATATGGATATTAGGCAGGACGTACGACCCTGTATCTCAAGAACGGCACTAGTTCAATATAAATTACCCAACATTTTATATGATAGTCTTATAATATTACTGCGTATCACAAAAACCTTAAAATAAAAGTCTTTTTTCTTTTATCTGTTGATTACTTTTTATTTCATCTATCAGAGGATTTCATCTAAATCAAAAAGTAGTGATATCCCCAAAAAACACTACGTGTAAAAATAGTCGTCAAGTGTTGGAATGATTAAAAAGAACTGATATCAAAAACGTCAATTTTCTATGTGTTGAAGGAATTATTTTTCACGTAATAAGTCTCTTGATAATTCAACCAAAATAATAGCCTCACAACAACAATACACCTTTGAGCAAACTTCGATTTGGTAATTTGAGAATTTAACCAAAAAATAGCCACACAACAAAACAATGCTCTTGTAAGAACAATGGTTCTGTAATTATGCAACATTGTTCTTACAAGAGCATTGTTTTGTTGTGTGGCTATTTTTTGGTTAAATTCTCAAATTACCAAATCGAAGTTTGCTCAAAGGTGTATTGTTGTTGTGAGGCTATTATTTTGGTTGAATTATCAAGAGACTTATTACGTGAAAAATAATTCCTTCAACACATAGAAAATTGACGTTTTTGATATCAGTTCTTTTTAATCATTCCAACACTTGACGACTATTTTTACACGTAGTGTTTTTTGGGGGATAAGTTCATATGTAATTAAGTAATTATGTACAATTGTACTTATAATTATGTATTATTATTGATGTAGGTACACATTCAATATTTTGGATTGATTAGTATCCAAAATATTAGTCAATCCACGGACAGACTAATACTGAAATTAAATGTAACCTGACATTTTTTCTACATAAAACTGGAATCTAGCGTCACTTTTTCAATCTAAATAATGCAAGATCAAGCTCGCCGGTAGGCGAGCGCTCGTCAAGTAGCGCCAGCCAACCGGCCTATATTAACACGAAACAGAGTTTATATGTATTTTGTTTTATTGTTTTCGCCCACTTCCCGCTAACTTTTATCAATTTTTATTTCAAATTCGTAATGAGACGCGAAAATAGATTGTGTTTCACAAAAGCGCGAGGTTCCTACGATCAGTTCAAGTCGTTTTCTGGCCACGCGTAAAATCTTGAATTTCATGAAAATATTCATAACAGGTTTTTTTTTTCAGACCAATTTTCTGTCAAGGGTACAGCAACGTGTGCTTATCGTGGAGAGACGTGCGATACGTTTTTGAATAGGGAATTTTTATCTCTGCATACCTTTTATAGTTTCAAGTATTTATTTTTTTATAGGATAGGAGATATAGCCTTCTAAAATAAAACCGGAAAGTTGCACAGAGCCGCCCCTGGTTATCTTGGAGCTGCGATTGTGGTATTTTTCGAAAGGTCTTATCATAGGAAAAAATATAAAAATATAACCAAAGTATTACACTGGACCAAACTTGAGTTATAGCCTTTGAAAGGAATACTTATTTTGGAGCCCAGAACCGTCTATTGTTATCCTAGAGATGTATTTCTGGTGTTTTTAGAAAGGTCTAGTCAAAGGGAATGAGATCACTTAATTTCAGATGGTTGAAACAAGTAGAAAAGTCTTTAAAGCCCTCTAAAGGAATATCTATAATGAACCCTGGAGCCACGCCTAGTTATCCCAAGTTGATGACTGAAGGTTCTTTCCAAAGGTCTAATTACGCAGAATTATACTACGATGTAAATAAAATTTTAGAAAAATCAGCGACAGTGTGAGACATAAAAAGAAAAAACTGAATTTAGTTTTATGAGAGTAACAAAAAATCTTCGCCTCACATTTAACTTAAAATACAGGTGGGATACGATCGTCATTGCTTCATCCAAGCTGCCAGCAGACTGTTTTATCAGAGTGGGAACAATAACGTTGTATAACTTCAATTAAAGATTTCTACATCAAGAGGTAAACTAGGTGTATATTATTAGAAGTGTATAAAATATTGGCCAGTAAGAAGAAAAATATTCATGTAGATCAAAACAATGATAAATTATAATAAAACTAGCGGGTTACACCCGCCGCTTCGCCAGCCCATCAAACACACACAACGCACACACACACCCACCAACAACAATCCACATACACAATCCACACCACACACCACACACCACACACCCCACACACACACACCAACACACACACAACACCACACACACACCACCACACACACACCACACACACCACACACACACCACACCACACACACACACACACCACACACACACACACCACACACACCACACACACACCACACACACACACACCACACACACACACACACACACACACACCACACACACACCACACACACACCACACACACACCACACACACCACACACACACACACCACACACACACCACACACACACACCATACACACACACACACCACACACACACACACCACACACCACACACACCACACACACACACACCACACAAAACACACACACAAAATGTCATTTAGGTTTGAAAAAAAACCTGAATATTTTTTGTCGCCCATCTATTTTTCTGGCCTTCCCCGGCGTAGCTCAAGAATGGCTCATCAGAATTTCGCGATCAATATGTCAAATGAAAGCCTAAACCCTTGCCTAAAACTTTCTCGCTCTGAGTTGATAGGTCGTCACTTCAAATTTCGAGAAAAAATGTCATTTAGGTCAAAAAACGTGAATATTTTACATGTTACCCATCCATTTTTTTACCTTACCCGGCGTAGCTCAAGAACGGCTCATCAGAAATTCGCGATCGATATGTCAATTGAAAACTCAAGCCCTTGCCTAAAACTTTCTCGCTTTGAGTTGATAGGTCGTCGCGACAAATTTCGAGAAAAAATGTCATTTATGTCAAAAAACGTGCATTTTTTTTGCGTCACCCATCTATTTTTTATCCTAACTCATTGTAGCTTAACCTCAGGGAGATATAATCTAGCCTAGAAGAATTTCCTGATCCAAGCGGACCTATGTGCAAAATTTCAGGTTTCTCGGTCAAACGGTGTGGATTTGTATAAAGAACATACATACATACACACACACACACATACATACAGACAGCTTTCTTTTATAGATATAGATATTATGCATTGAGCAGTTTCTGTGATCGTCGACTGGTGTAGGTAAAAGTGGCCTGGGTTCGAATCCCGGCTAGGTAGAATTTTTTTTTTTACTCTGTACTTTGGATGTCCGGTTTTCTCGTGAGAAAAAAACAGTAGTTGGTAGTTTGAGTCAACCTCCTATGACCGTTTTTTTTTTTTTTTTTTTTTAAGTGGGGTTTAACGTCGCTTTCAACTGCCATGGTCATATCACGACGGGGGTTTTACCCTCCATTCGCAGGAAACTCACAAACCTGCTACTCACATTGACCTCACCCAGCCTGAGTGGGGCCGGGAAAAGCCAGCGTCACGAGAATTAGAATTTGAATGGTCACCCATCCAAGTCTTAACCTCGCTGGATGTCGCTTAACTTCGGTGTTCTGAAGTTAACCGGTGTATTCAACATGCCATCGACGCTGGCTTATGACCGTTTAATTTCGAACGAAGTGAGTATGGTTCTCGATCAACATTGATTTGTCACAATCTAATTATCCGTCTACCTATGTTTGTAACATGACATAAGTTGCATGTTTTGTCCAATCGAGTTGAAATTTTCAGGGTATATTCCATAAATACATATTAATTTATAATTATTAATTGTATATCTAGTATAATTTCTCACTTCTTCTGTTTATTTCAGCATAATCTACTGATTATCAGTGCATAATCTACATAATCAGTAGATTATGCTGAAATGACACCATGTTTAGCAACTCGAAGTTAGGCAAATATATGGGTCAACATTTCTTAGAGCTATAGTAAGAGGAACTTTCGGAACATAAAATAATACTCGACACTTTCATTTCCCTCTTTATTTTGCCAAGATCGAATTTCCATCTACCTACCATGTACGTAGGTACATAATATAATTAAAATTGTATTATAAACAAAACCACTAAACCGAGCTGTCCGTTTTTTAACGAGTTCATTACTAATTTTTCAATACAAAGTTAAAACACTAGTTGATTATTAATGAATTATTATTTAATGGATTTTAAGATTAAATAGGTATGTGTTTTTCTTCATTATTATATTTATACTGGTTGAAGTTCCACAAAAGAAGCACCAATTATCCAATTATCACACCAACCTCATTTTAAAACGATTGTGACCAGTTGATTGTATTTGGTTTTAACGTCATGATTTGAACAAGTAAGGACGAGGGGTTTTACCCTCCATTCGCTGGGAATCGTTCCAGGTACCTACATTTACCTCACCCAGCCTGGGTAGGGCTGTGATTCCAGACTCACGCGTTAAGAGGGGAAAAAAACATTGAAAAGTATGCAACAACCGGGAATGGAACTTGAAATGTCTGGACTACGGGCAGTAGTTACAACCATTACGCCACGGATGCTGGCCACTGACAGTCTAAACTCTAAATAAAGCATTTATTTGAATCAATACTTTTGTATTTTGAATCGTAAATTACGTAGATCTCATTCAAAATTTACAAATATCTACCTACCTACGAATATACAGGATATCCATAAAGTCTCACCCAAGCCTGGGTTTCTCGAAAACGACTCAAAATATCAAAAAACGCAAAAACCCGTATTTCTTTATCCCCCCAAAAACACCACTTCGTGGTTAAAAAAAGAAGAACGCCTCACTCAAAAGAATGATTATAATTAGCTAAAAATAAATGATATCAAATTGAGAACACCTTACCCCCTCTCTTTCCATATCTCTGCACTCCTCTCTGAATTTATTCCTCTTATGTTTATCTTTCTTTATCTTTTCTAGGGTCATCCCAAACTTGATTTCTCTTTAAATTTACTTGTTGCACGGCAATAAAAAATGGCGGTCGGAGTATGATTTTTGTGAACTTATATGATTTGAATCGAGAAAATTACACCGCGACCGCCATTTTTTATTGCCGTGCAACAAGTAAATTTAAAGAGAAATCAAGTTTGGGATGACCCCTAGAAAAGATAAAGAAAGATAAACATAAGAGGAATAAATTCAGAGAGGAGTGCAGAGATATGGAAAGAGAGGGGGTAAGGTGTTCTCAATTTGATATCATTTATTTTTAGCTAATTATAATCATTCTTTTGAGTGAGGCGTTCTTCTTTTTTTAACCACGAAGTGGTGTTTTTGGGGGGATATCAGTTCTTTTTGTACGAAAATATAGGTTCATACACTACTAAAACATTATGAATAACAAAAGTAAATAAGCTGGGAAAATGTGAATGTACCAAGTTGTCTTTTTTTATATAGATTTAGCAGTACGTATTTAATTTTTCTAAGGTCAATATGTATTTGGATCACAGATTTGCCCCTCTGAGTCCCCAAAGTGAGTAAATAATATATAAATTTGCAATGCAAGACCTTTTGATTCTATACTCCACATGATTAGGTTAAGCTTTAAATGCTAAATAGACCTCGGAGCCTCTTATGAGGGACACTAAAACACCTGGATTTACAAATGCCAATGAAATTAATTTGTAATCACCTTATCAAGGTCAGGTAATGAGTTCTCTCCCGTTGACCTTTTCTTGCCCCAATTCTCTCCGGCTTGTTGCAGGGGTCACCACGAGTATCTCTCCCGGAAATAAGACCATGCTTTTTTACATTAGGTATTTAAGAAAATGAAAACTATAAAATTATCATTTTTATATAAGAATGGGCCTTTTATAAGGAAATCTTTAAAATCTCTAACTAATGAAAGGCAATGCCTTCAGTGTATAGTAGAGTTGTAAAATACATAGAAGGCCATGCCTCAGGAATATAGTAGGGTTAGGGATAATGCATAGAAGGCAATGCCTCGGGTTTATAGTAGGGTTAGGTAAATATATAGAAGGCCATGCCTTGGGTGAAACATAGGGTTAGGAAAAATACATAGAAGGCCATGCCTCAGGTATATATCAATGATTCCTAGGTGTTTCGATTATAATTTTTATGCTAGGCCTAAACTATGTAGTTATAAAATCAGGTAAAAATGCAAGCGATGTGAAGGGAGACAATTTGGTGTTGATAAAACCATGAGCGGGAGAGAACTCGGTGGTGACGTCCCTTATCAATACCTCACGAGGTATGACTGTACCCCGCACATAATGGACAGAGAAAAAAAACTTCCCTGAAGGTGATCGAAACCAAGTCATCGTGCGTGCAAGCCTAGTATGCTACCCACTTGGCCAAAGTCACTACTTTGTCACAACTATTTGTGAGTAGCATCGACATTATGAGAGCTAATTCATCATATTTCATCTCCATCCAACCATGATTGTCCAAAATCAATCTCGTAATGCCGCCACATTAGGTCATTGGCCAATTCGGCAACTACTAAAAATTTTCCTCGCGAGGGTAATGGGGTCGTCATGAAGATCAAATATAAAGATCGGTAAAACAAAACAACGTTAAGCCCAAATTGAAAATTAGACCTAAAAAATTTCGTCCCCGCCAGGATTCGAACCCATGCTGACTGGGTGGTAGGTCGAGCATGCTACCAAGAGACAAAGTTATCCTCTAAAGAAACGGACGGAAAATAAACTAACTAAATTAATACTTGGAAACTTAAACATTAAAATTTTGCAGTGAGAGAGCAGGTCATCTCGAAAATACATACTGGCCAATATCTGACCACTAAGCTAAGGATTCGGAGGTACCTACCCGCCAAAGAAAATGAAAAGGCCACCAGGTGCCACCCAGTGGACCGGATGAAGGAATAAAATCAATAAAT
>JAMCCL010000237.1:0-50967 GCA_024516035.1 Bactericera cockerelli
CGGTGTTATATTCGTATGACACTTTACATATTGGTCTGTTTACAGATGTTTGAACATTTCAAATTTCAAGCTAGCGAAATTACAAAGAATTACAGGCTTTACGTTTCCTCTCTGGGAAGTGTCTTTTAACAAGAATGATTGTGCAAGTGTTCCAACACAATAGAGCAATTAGCATCATGCCTTTGCTCACGGTTCAATCCAGACGACAGCAAAACCAATGAACATCAATGATAACAAACGCGATTAAAAGAGGCATGAATGGAGAAGACGCTTTGAATATAAAGTTCAAATAAATATTTTCATTTGTCATTCATTCGCTAAAAGAAGCACTTGCCTCAATTTCCAGCAAAAAGCTTGAGATGGAGTGGGGTAAAATCTGAATATTTCTTTTCTAAAGTTGAGGAGAGAGGGGACGTTTTCAGTACTCCGAGTGATAAGTTTAATTACTGTCAGGGAGGATTTTATTGGAATTCAATAGACACGAGATGATTTCAAAAGAAACACTACCCACACAAAAGGCGTTCAAGATTGGAGGAGACAGACTTCTTTTTTATCCTTTTCAAAAAGGAAAAAACTCCTCTCTTTATCAGATAGTTACTCCTCTCTCCTCTCATTCTCTCCTCCTGTTCTCTCTCCCGCATTATTCCCATTTTTTTCCGTGTTCCTTTGTGGATGACGAAACATTGACGTTGTGTAATATCTAGGAACATGTCCATTATGTCCGATTAGTTGAGTGTTATATAAATCTACAATATACTGTCAAGAGTAAATTTGGCTGTGGAAAAAAAAGACAAAAAGTCTAATATTTGAAGAAAAAATATCCTTTAAGAAGAAAAGATCAATTCAAATCAGTACTCTCTAGAAAGTACTGGAGAATATTTGCATGCCGAAACATTCCATAGCAGTGTTTCGCAATTTTCCTCTCACCTCTGGAGCCCCTCCTCCGCCCTGAGCTCTCAGCAGTTTCCACACACCCCATAACACAGACAATACTGGAGAGAAAAGAAATCAAATTTGATATTCAAACTGAATTATGTAAGAAAAGTTGTGCTGATGTGCTGCTATGAATTGAAGACGAATGAGCCTGGGGGCCCAAGAAAGTGAAAAGCTTTTAACTTGAGCTTCTTGAGACATCAGTGGTGGCCTTTCCAATCACTCTTGGGGTGGAGAATTCTTTCATATTCTCAATTACTAGAATAATAATAATAATGTCGCCTTATTTATACTGCCAATTAGGACTATTTAGTCCCATTATTCCAGCAGTAAGCCCAAGAAGCATTATTATGTGGTAAAAATCCCAAAATGGAGGGTTCTTGCCATGTCCTGGCTGGGTTTCGAACCCGCGACCTCTGGATTCACAGAGTGCGGCTCTTACCACTGAGCCCGGACTAGAAGATATTTTCAAATTGCTTTTCTTTAGTAGCATTAGCATCCCAGGAATTTCTTATGCTGAATTAGATGATATAACAGTGAAAAGGTTATCATCTCTCCTGCAAAACTTTACCGGTAATTCACATGCGGGACTTTATTTAGCAAAATATTCCCCAAATTTTGCCACTGATTCCTTGTCATATACTTTCGCTCCATCTTTTGTTTTGCGAATTCTCTCAATTTTCGTTTGAATTCGCGTCGTTAGTTCTGCTAAAACCTAACTCCCACCAGATCTTTTGTCCTTCACAACACAATGACAATTGTAAAGAGAAGAAGTGGAAGAAGATACAGAGAGAAGTCTAGGGACTTAGGGGAGACTTCAAAGTTTTTAGAACTTCAATAATAGAAAATTATCAAGACTATAATGATTCACAATGGCATGTAAATATTTTATTTTTTCAGTAAATTAGAATTATCTGCTTGAGTATCCACATTTAACAGCTTGACAGAATGTCTGAATTCATACATTTCTCATCAAGGCTAAAACTGGTTGATGTGATCAAAACGTGAATTGGTGAATATAATTAGTGAAAATACCATTATTTTGTTTTCTAGTATTCCATTAAAGAAAAATTAATTTTGAAAAATTCAGTTCTGAAATTAAAAGCATTTCGAAATGGTCATAATCTTTGGCGAACCTTGTAGATGTGTAGGTACTTACTGATTATGAAGGTACTTACTCATTACTGTAGGTACTTACTCATTACTGAACAAGATTAATTTTTAACGATGCTCTCTACAAATCCGCTTGGACCCCAGCATCTGAATTACGAGTGTCTCCTATACTTTACTGCCATACACATGGAATGAGCTAATCCTATAGAATGATAAAAAATGAAATCATGGAACTCGTAGGAGCACAACATCGATGTCACGAACATTTTATGACATACAAGTCCATACAAATGGGACATTTTTTATGAAGTTTAACTTAGCTTAAACCCTGTTTCATATAGATGGAACATTAGTTGTCATGTGTCAGTCAAGTTGTGTCCCGCCAGGTACAGCTAAACATCTGAATACTGTCCATTTCAAGAGGAATTTAAAAAAATGCTTTTATGAAAAGAGTCATACTTTTATTTCTATTTATTAAATGGTTTTTTAAGCTCTTTAACCATCTGTTTTTCTGTGTCCATCCATCTTTTTCTCTCGCATATTATTTATTTCCATTATTTTTCCAAACAACATGGTCATAAATTTTTGTAGGTGCTATAGTGAAGCATTATTGTTGTTTCAAATTTAATTATCAAATTACATATTATTTGATTACCCAACATGGTGTTAACTCAATACAAATGTGTAACACGACCTAGGTACATTATTCTACTCTGACCGTCATAAATATTAGCAGCAATACGTAGATTATACACCGACATTGGGGATACTTAATACCTACATAAATGTATTTGATCAACACTGAGATATACAAGACCTTACATTATCAGCAGAAACAAGATATGAGCCCCCGCATTCAAAATGTTAAAAAAAAATACACATCCTTTTTTCCTCTGCCCAACAGCCCTCACGATACAAACATGTTCATTCTAATTCAAACATTCTCATAATTGAAAAAAAAACAACATAAAATTCTGCGATTCCAAACAATACACAAATCTCTTATTTTATTGGATCTAATGGATTAAGAAGAGATTAGGTGCTCTCGGATGCTGCTCCATACAACATGCTAATGAGGCAGTGAGGCTCCCATACAAGCTGACATCATCTCTGTAGACTCGGAATCTGGTTGTGTCCCAGATAAGACATTCAACCAATATGGAAACCAGATCTAATGTTACTTTAGCTGATAAGATAATGTCGTAGTTTACTGATTCTCAGAGTATTGTTTACTGATTAGCTTAAAATCGAATATTTCTTTCGAGATGATAGTGAGATCTGTTTGAATGGGACTTAAATGGACTGTTAATGGGACCACCAGTAAAACAATTCAAACTTTAAACCAAAACCTAAAGTTATTGAAATAAACACTCATTGTATAAGATAAACAAATATGTGCTACAAATAGCATTCGGTAGACATTGAAGAACACCTGAATAGGTTATTATTGTGGGAAAATTCCGATCGTTTAAAACGTCTGCAAATTGCAGTCGAGAACCAGCAGATACACACAGGAGTGACAGCATATGGTGCAGAGCTGATAGCACCTCCGCCCTGCCCAGGTGGAGCGAAGTCCAGACAGGAAGACATCAGAATGAAAGAAACAATGAGAGGGAGAATATAAAATAGCATTATTATTCCCGATCCATACAAACAATGAACAAACTGATAAACTTTAAAGTTCTCCCTCCCCTGCTCCCTCCTCTCCTGGGAAGGAACAATAAAGAAAAAGGAGAAGGAGGAGAGGAATATGAAGAAGATAAATAATAATAATAAAGTCTGGAGAAGTGAACAAAAGTCTGGAAAAGCCAGTCGGTGCATATCTGCAGAATAGGTGGAGAGGGAGAGAAAATTGCGTACGTGCCCGCACAGGAGGAAGAAAGAGAGGGGGAATATGAAGACGCAAGAAAACAAGAAAGAAAAGTCCGTGGTATTCTATTCTCTCCCTCTCTCACTTCGTCTCTTTATCTCTCTCCGTTCTTTCTCCTTCGCATCAGTAATGAGTAAAGGAATCTATTTACAGAAAAGGAGTCTAATTACAGTATTGGAGCTATTTCCACTATCATTTAAAATAGAAGTATCAAATGCTTGACTCATAACTTTGCAGAAGCTTTTAGTCAAAATTTAAGGTAGGCGACGGAAGTTTGCAATCTCCCAAAACTTGAGTAAAATCATACCAAACATCAAGTTAAACAATACAAAGAAACTAGAAATTCAAAGAAACCCGGCGAATCATCCATCATAGGGATCCCACTTGTTGATTAAGGTGAAATACATGATAATTATGATAATGGTATTCTGCCGGGGAGCGAGGGGGAATACTGATGAACTGACAACCCTGTACTGAATAGTAAGGAGAAGAAGTCCTGAGGGACTCAACCTGCTCCATGTTAACTCTTACTTACTTCTTGAAACCCGAAGTATACAGAGGTAGATATATAATTATGTATTGTATATGAAGATATTTGTGCTACTACATTATGAAAGATACTAGGATTTGATAAAGAATATTACCTGTGGCTTGATTAAAAGTTTCCTTGAAAATTTTTAGATCCTCGTAATATTAAACAGTATTTCGAAGTTCTAATAAAAGTAATGATAGGTAGGTACATCAAAGAGAATATTTCCTGTTGTAACATCAAGTGCTTTGCTAGAACTTAGCTTGGCGTACTGTGATGCCACTAAATCCATTGACCATTCAGGAGCTTTTAACTTTTAATCCATGTGAGGTTTTTCCAAGTATGTAGCCCTTCAAGATAAAATATTGAGCTCTCAATTTTTCGAAGCTTCCGCCTTTCCTATGTAGGGATTCTAGGGAATAATATAAAATAGAATAAATTATACAATATACCTGTTTAATAATGCGCATTCCTTACCATAGCAGTTGGTGACTAGCACAGACATGGTTAACAGTAGCACATTCAGTCATAACGTCTAGTGCGAAGTAATACAGGCAAAATCATTAGAAGATATATATGAAAGCCCCTAGACTGCCCAAGAGCCTCTATAGACTCAGACCATTTATTTAAACATACATAGATATGTTATGTTTGGTAAAGGCTACATAAATAATGTACATAATTATGCGTATCGCATTCACACTGAATAAACGCACCGTTTTATTATGGCTGTTATCGTGGGCTATATTAGTATATACAGGGTAGTTTGTATGATATTATGTGTCGCATTAGCTTCCATCTTATCAGCGCAGAGCTACTAAAGTACAATGGGTATCCCAACATAAAATACCTATACTTTTAGTATTCAGTAATATGTACAGTAAATACATATAGCGAAAAATGGTTGGCCTTAAATTTATTTCTTTTTTATAATGTTTATGACAAGAGTTTTACAAACTTATTCATTTTATAGCAATGAAACAAGAGCCAATTTACGTTTATTGTCTGATATCACTTCTTTTTATGTTTTTCTATTTTGTCTTGTAATATCTTAACAATTAAAATTACACCAACATATGTATATCGTCATAGTATTGTCATGTTCATATAGCTGAGTCCTATGTCCTGCTCACTATCATCACGAGCTAGACACCCTAAACCATCAGAAACAGATATATGTTTACATGGTTCCACCCTATACATAACGAAGGCCTATTCCCCCTCCTCGTCCTTCCCCTGATCCTCCTCACTACCACAGAGCAGTTAGAGAGACGTAATAACTATAACATAACATAGGGAGACTTACCTATGTATGTCCTTCGCTCGCCATACAGTCAGTGTCTAGCTGGAGTAACTTTATTTAAAAACAGAAGAGAGTAGGGAGGGAGCGAGAGAGGGAGAAGAGAGAAAGAGAGAGAGAGAGAGAGAGAGAAAGAGAGAGAAAATGAAAAGTGGACAAAACAACAGAGGGACAATATTTTTCACTTTTACAAAAAGGAGACAGAAAAAAAGAGAACAAAAAATGACCAGGGGTAGTCCGAGCCTCTGTAGCCTCCCCCACTAGGAGAACAATGGGCTCCCCTGTCCCCCTCACCCACGTTAATGGGAAACAATTTCACCATTGAGTTATAATGACTAATGGGACTGCAGGAGACGGAACATTTAGTGTCCGCCAGTGAGTTGTTTGTCCTGACCATTGTCCGCTAATGTCCCTTGTAATGTATTTCCATCCAGATGTAGTGGTCCAATGGAAACCAAAAACTAGGGTCGTTATAAAAATGTAAAACTTTCGACGCAAAAATAATATTTCACTGAGAGGTATAAAGGTGTTATATTTGACAACACACAGATTTCAAATAATTAGTACAGATAATTGCAGAAGAGGCCATCGTAATCCTTCCTAAACAGTTAACGAAACTGACATATTGGATACATTCAATATTCAATGAGGGCAATACAATGCGTCTTTATTCCTACACTACAAAACATTTATATTACATATCCTCCAGACTGGAACAGCTTGGAATGAACAAAATAATTACCAGTTTCTGGTGTATCTGGACTCGAGAAATTTCCTTCAATTGGAAGTTTATAAATTTAATGTTTTATATGATCTCTCTTATGTAATTCGACACAACACAAGCACGTTAAAACATTGCATCAAAGACCCTTGGGAAGCTAGTGCACACAGTGAAAATTTTAAACTAATGTACACATGAATTTTATTTGAAACTCTGAACATAGTGAACATACTAAAAAGTTTACCCAACGAAAGCGCATGCCTTGAATCTAGCATCATTCCATTAAGTGTATCATGTTTAAGCATAAAGTTTTATTACATTTAGTTTTTGATGAAAAAGTGTGAAATAATCCTTGTTGGAGAATATCGTACAAATTCGGTTTATTTTTTCAGTAGAGATTCAAGTTTCCATCTTTCTGTCCCAGAATGCAAAATTTCTACGCAATATCAAAACCGAAGAACGTGAGAATGTAAAAACATTTCTTGGCAAGTTCCATCAGTTTTTGCTTAAGACTTGGACAGAAGCCATTCTTCTCGTCCATTAGGCGATCTGTCCCAGCTGCAGGGAGAATGAGTATACGATTAGTACCTGATCCAGGTATTGAGGAGACTGATTGAAATAAATACCCGCACTCATGTGGACCATGGGACAGGTGGCTGGCTTTGCCAAAAACCCAACGACACAATATCGCGAGAATTTTAAAGATATCTTCGAAACGTTTTGAGTGAGACTTTTAAAATTTTCTACACGTTGCTGTATAGTCACTCAACAAATTACCACGAACCCCAATACACACATTTAGACAAACTATTTTTGATGTCGCTTTCCTAACAGGTTTTATCTTCATAAACTGGACCTAGGTACTTCAGTATATTGAGTTGAATTAGGTACAATCACACTAGATTATCATTTTTGTGTTTTGGCCCAGCACCGCTAGCGTAGGACACAGCTGCTGAAGTAACTACTCCAGTGTTTAGACCCCGACATTGCTGGTACAGGAATGCCAGTGCAAGTCCGGTCATTAATAACCGCCTCCTCAATCCTATGTGTTCATTCATCCGACCGTTCCAGCTGTCGCTCTATACTCCTATATCTCTGTCTGGCAGAATAAGCCCATACATTCACAGCCAGGAGGTAGAGGGTCAGGGGCTAAACCCAGAATGACCGAGGGCAAGCTTTTCAAAGAGAGAAGCTTTTCGAAAGTTTTAGATTGATTCACTGTTCTCAGGTCTATATTGAAAGTTTTTATAGAGTTTATAGTTTTATTTGACAGGAGTTGGGTCTTTACTTGGGTTGGGAATATCCGAAGTAATCTATAATATATAAATTCCAAAGACACTCACTGGACCACTGACCACGAGACTGATCATCGCACTAAACAGCCCAAAAACCGTAAGTCCTAGAAGCTGAAATCTTGGTAGGTAGCTTTGTCTTATAGTCTAGATGTGCCAATAAGAACGGGATGTATCGAAACTCCCAACTAACAACACCTGCCCATTGCGAAAAAGGATTTTAGCTTTCACCGCCATGTCCTCGGCCCGCAAAAAGCGGGCGACAGCCCGCTATGTAAATATTTTATATAGAAAAAGGGGAATCTTAATAGCAATCTAAGAACGGCCTTCATCAGGAGTGAAATCGAAAGCGACGTTATGGGGGAAATAATCTACTCCCTGCTGACCCCCCCTACTTAAAACGGCATGCTGAATTGTAGTACAAATCATAATTTAGCGGAGGACTCAAAAAATTCGAATCTCAACATTCTGTAACCACTAATGAACGAACAAAACGCTACACTAAAACACATTTCATTGGTGTGCGTGGTCCCTAGGTTTTTTCTCCTTTTGCCCTCAATACTAGCAACAGAACTCAACTTGTTATAAACTTTTTTTTTATATCATTATAAAGTTCATATATCATAGGAGCCGGTGCTTATTTACATCAATATATACTTGAAAAGACCGAGTTGCACTGTTGAGAAGTGCATTTATTTTATAGCGTTTGTGAAGCAAGTTTAAGTTGTGTTGAGAGTGGCATCCAGTGACACTTAGATATAGCACTTGGCAAAGTGAGTAGCGACTTGGCTTGAGAGCAGGGGAGTCCATTTACACGAGTAGCGCAGATATCCAGGCTGGCTGGTAATTACTGGTTCGCTCTCAAACCTGTTGGCTCCTGATACGAAGCGATAATCTGCATCTTTGGTTTATAATGCCTTTCCGATATAAATAATATCTATAATGGAGGCCTTGTACTCACTCTCACTGCACACTTGGTTATATTTTTCACATGTTATTTTAAGGAGGTTTAAAAATGACGGACTGAATCTGTGGCGAATAGTTGACATATTTAATAAACCTTAGAAATATTTGTACTAAGGTATGCCATACTGTTAGAAAAGGATAACCTCCATATCATACTTAAATAACGGAAGTATACAGAGAATAGTAAATATTGTTTGAAACTGAAAGTCCTGAAGAAATTGTATTGTTAAATCGCTCTTACTTGATGAGAGATATTAATTTCTCGCTTCTTGAAAAAATTTCCTTGTGGTTTTCTTCAATTTCATTGTCCAAGTAAATACAAATCCCATCTGGTGAGGAGCCCGTTGAAAATAATCTCTTTCTTCCTTTTTGAAAGCAATGAAGCATGTATGTATTCATCATCATTGAACTTAAGGACCCCCGCCCCCTCACACCACACACTCACAGCACATACATATACATGTACCATTCTAACCACAGTCACAATAAACATTTTGATTCTAAAATTCATTTGCGTTATCTTGTCTGGTGATATCTTCAATATGTTCTCATCTGTATGGCCAGAACCAACCACCTTGGTTCGATTCACATTAAGCAGAGAGACTGAGGTACCACACGTGCTCCCACTGAGCTGGTGATTAGTATTCTATTTAATTACAAGACATCGAGGAGGCTACCTAAATAAATTTCAAAATTAAAATGTAGTAACAACAGAATAAGGAAAATGACAGCAATGTGAGGATAGGAGATATCATAGCTAGTCACTGCCGTATTAGCTGCGCGACTAATCACAAGCATCGAGTATATCTATTCTGAGGAGACAAGCAATCTCTGCTCGGGGTTAAACACGAGTCGTAGATCGTCATATCTCATTGATTCATTATAAGAACTAGGTCATAAAAATATCTAAAGAATAATAATGATCTATATGAACATGATATTGAATGTTCAAGATTTTCAGTACAGTACAAATTCATGATATTGTTTCGATGATTTGAAAACACATGGAGCCTGGATGGTGTAAATTTGAAATTCGTATGTCAGCGGTGCTTGATTTCTGTTCTTCTTATTGTTTTTCACACGATTTTCGAATTCATTCCAGTTTTGTGGAATTCCAGAAGCCCATTTTAATTTTGAATTTAGAATAAAAATAACCATTTGTTTCATCTTGAGGTTTTAACCTCTTGGAGCATGGAAGTTACTTTTTCATTAACTGAAACGGCCTTCTTCTGAAGTGTAATATGTCTTGTGTTTTTTATGAAACATTCACATCCACGAAACCACAGACAAGTTGATATATTGATCCATTCCCGAATTGGATGATGGTTGAATTTTAGTAGCTACAAATTAGGTATTATCCTCGCCAGTGTTGTTTCTCAGGTATAATCAATTGAGAACTAACATTCACATAAGACAAATACATTGTGGTAATAGTAAATACGCAGGTAGCTCTTCTTCTTGACGGCGAAGCAATAATAACACCTATGACATGTCATATATTGTTTGGTATACACCTTCTTCCAACTGGCAAGATTTTTTCCTAATCTTCTTAATTTGAATTTCTATTTCGAGCTCATCTATATCTGTCGGACAGACTCGAGAGAGGTATAACTGTAGCTTCTGGTAGCTCTGGTGAGTGAAGAATCAGTCAGCTCTAGTCATAGTCTCCTTGCGAGGACTCCCTGTCCCCCGCCGTCAGGCAGGGCATGTCTCTGGCTCCTGGCAAGTCTGCGACTCCCCGAGTAACTATTTGTTTCACCTCCCGATGCAACTTGCCCTCAGCCACGGCATACAGTGACCGTAATACCCTCCGAGATTTATGGGATTCCATTTTCAAATTATGTTATTTATATTGGCATGAGGCCGTAGGGCAAGAAAGAGGTTTTATGTAAATGGGACCGGCTCCAAAATTTATATTATGCCTCTATGCATTTACATGCAAATGGATTTGCATATTGCATATGTTCACTTGTCTAGCCTGAGAAGAAATCCTGCATGAACATTGCAGAGGAAACCAATGTAGACGTATTTTCTAATCCATAATAAGTTGTGTTGGATTTTTTGCGATCTTTCGTTGGTTTACATTTGATTTGATGTGTGAGATTTTGGTGCTTGTTGTACAAGATCCCACATAGAAAACATGTACGGAGATGTATCATTCAGAATGATCCAGAAGTTTTGGTCCATGGTGGTTGTAATTTGTTATAATTCTAGAATTTCAATCTGTGATATTTTTGCTACCTACCACAAATATTATTATCAACACAAATTTGATGTCTATCAACGATTTATTTTCATAAAGATATTATCATCCTCCGCAAGAAGTTAGACTGAGCGCATATAGGGATATATTGTTTAAAATATTTTTCTTGTACTAATAAATAAAAGTATTCAATTCAAATTCAATTCAATGTTGTACAGAAGAAATTTCATGCTCACGTAAATCGGTTTTCAAAAGAGACCACTAGTTTATTCTTTTACTAACACTTTTCTATTCTATCAATTGAACCTAAAAAGTAGTCCGACACTACTTTCAAGGTTTGGTCTGTCTACCAACAATCTTACATATTTATAGCTCCCAGCAATTGCAGGTATACCCATGTCCAAGTATGTATAATGTTAGATCACATGAGATAAGTCTTTTTTCCTAGCATGTTATATAGAGGAATCCTCCAAGATAATAACACAGAGAAGACACAGGCAAATGAATGAAATGTATGCAAGATAAATCGATCCTATCATTAGAGCATGTTGCAGACTTTTCGCTTCAGAGAATCTCACTTGTTTTTTCTCATTCATCTTTTACAGAGATAAGAGGTTTGGATAACCTTCCAGGCAGATGTAATGGGAGTGATCGATTTTCAAATCAATAAAGCTTGTACCAGATAATCGATTTCCGAGAGTGCCAATATAGTTTCCGCCCTGTAAAACCCCAAGGTGATTCTTAGTGCCTGATTTCGTTATTTGATACTAGCTGTTTAACCCGTGCTTCACTACGGCAGTATATTGTTCACCTGTACCGAAAAATCTTGGCTTAGGGTGCTTTATCAACTGAGTTGATTTGATTATTTTAATTTTAGTCAAATGAACAACCAAAAGTATGCGTATAAATGTCATTGAAAATCAATCTTAATCAGCTGATTTATATTTTATTTAAATGTGATTAATACCCGATTACCCTGTTTAATGTGCATTAAAATTCAAAAATATTTTTGAAAATTCTAGTTTCAGATGTTCCTTTAAAGCATTTTAATGTTCAATCTAAGATGGCTAATGGAGATAACACAAAATCGACAGTAATTCGCAAAGGTTTAGAGTCTTGAATGTCAATTGTTCATAATAAGTTACATGTTTTACATAGGCTAATTTTTGTTCCTAAATTTTCACAATCTTTTTTCTATAGGTTAATGTCCCTCAGTATTATCAAACAAAGTAAGTTATCCCATCCTGAACTTTGATGCCTTGAGTTTTTTAGTTTCCAGGAAACTACTTCATTCACAATGAATAATATTTTTTCCCCTAATGTTTTTATCGATATCCGCGGCATTTCACACTGAAACAGAAGAAAAACTTAACACCTTGTCAGATTTATAGTGCGCAGATTATACATTGCCCTCACGTACGCTGCCCATGTATAAATCCAGCGAATGAGATATTCATGTCCATGGAAAAATTACTCGACATAACATTCAACTTGTTGTTCAAATTGTTTCATGCCATATTTACATAGAATTCTTGTATTATGTCAAGTTTAATTTCATCAGGAATATTTCATTTTTCGTTTCCACACCCGCTTTGTTCTTTACACTTGCAAATGGTCCTCCCCGTCATGTGGTGATATCTTCTGAATTGTATTGTCCCCTGCCTCAGCTTCTGATGGCAGTTTTTCTTGTTTATTTGAAATGTCCTTTTACATTGGTTTGTCATTCATCCAAAAGTGTACTGAATTTAAAGTCAAATATTGATAACCATAATGTGCACAACATTGGAACATTGCTGCAGTCACATTCCATTTCGGAATTCCTTCGGCCTGGATTCAAACTCTTGGTTTTTTTGCTCATGCATCATATTCAATCGTGTTCTCATCAATTTTGGGTTTTCTTACTTTTAGTTATCAAATGGAGACCAACCTTGCATATATGAATTTGCAAACTGAACACATCATACCGTTTTTCCCTTTGAACATATAAACGTTTTGAAAAATGGAACAATAAACTGACTCCATTACTTGAATCAACTACAACATAAACAATACCTACTGTATGAAATGTAGTAGATACTTCCTCCATCGCATAACTATTTCCCAACAAAAGGAAATGAACCCACATTAAATTTTGTAACAGTTCAATAATAACAAACTTGAAAACGTTTTCCTCAAACTCAAACACACGCTATAGGAAAAAGCAAGTGGAAGAATGTCATGTTAAGGACGACAAACAAAGCACATAAAAAAGCTCTGTTATGAGAGGTGCAGTATTTAGCCCTAGATAACCCCAGTGACATTAACCCATGTACAACCTGCTAACTTCTCTCCCCTCCTACCTAAAGTTGTGATCATCGAACTCATCAGAGCCTTGTGAAAAAAAGGAGCTTTATTAAATTAAAATGTATATTAAACTGCTATTTACGATAATTTACGATAGTCAGGTACTTTAAGTTTTCCACGGGTTTCAGAACTGGAACTAGGAATTGTAAAGAACCTACCCCATGCCCACCATGCCCCACCTCACCAACGAAACCAAAACACTGAAACCAACCAAGACAGAGGGACACCCAAAACAGACATCTGCTATCGACCCAACCACGCCCACTAGATAACCATCTATCCCCCCCCAGCACAAACCCAGACTAACAACACTAGATGAACATGCAAGCTCAAATCCCCCTGAAACTTCAAAAGGCTTAAACACAATAGGAAACACTCTTACACAGACACCCTTACCTATACCACCTCCCCCGCTCCCCCCCACCAAAGCATCAACATGAAGTATCCCCCGGCAAACAGCATGTAAGAAGCCGTTTACAAGGCATTGGAGATGGCCACACCTCAATATCATTCCTGAAACATGAAGAACCAAACAGGCCTTGACAAACCCACACAATTATCTTCAGCAATGACTAATATTCAATAAACCAGTTCGAGAAAAACCCAGAACCATGCCTGTTTTCATTTTAGACGCAGGAATATCCGATCCTAAAGTATAATCCTCTTATCCAGCATGGATCAACTATTTGAAACTCCTATACTCCCTCATTAGATTATACGTACGTATTAAAGGGGGAGCGGGCGGAGTGGTGAGATGGGGGGGTGGGGATTGGTTGGGGGGATTGCGTTAGTGTGGGAGGTGGTGTTTGGCGGGTGGTGTGACAGTTGGATTAGGGGATGTTCTATTAATTGAATGACAAGGGGATGGGTACTTGATGTATGGGATGCCGGTGTGGTGATGAAAGGATCCTGCCTTGGACTCAATTCTATATGTAATCCGAACAGTCACGCTCCGCATGGATTGTGACTCGCTTCACAGCACACACAGAGATTCGATTCTCATCGAGGTGGGGACATGGACTCTAGAGACAGCACTCGGTGATGGTCTTACTATCTCTCATGTCTCTGTAGGACCTACATGTACTATCTTGTTTCTCTCACATCTAACTACACGATCCACAGCGCCATTTTGACATGCGCAACCTCTTAGCGTAAGTGCATCTTCGGTGCTATGACTCTGAGCATCGCAGTTTGAGAGACACAACACATTGAAGTGAGTCTGAAGTCGATAGTCTTCAATCTTCATGACTTAAACTGAGTTGTTTTGTCACAGTATCGCAGGTGAGCAGGGGGAGAGAGGAGTTGTGAGTGTAGAGGGTTTGTGTGGCAGTGGGTACATATACTGAGATATAGGCTAGAATCATGGTGCCGTGCTGCGGCTGCATATGTGGGCCTGAGGCTCGCTATGGAGCGAGTGATGGGTGTGGGGGTGGTGGGGGGGTGGGGGGGTGGGGGGGGGGGGGGGGGTGGGGGGGGGGTGTGTTGTGTGGGTGTGGGGGGGTGGGGGGGGGGTGGGGTGGTGGGGGGTGGGGGGGGGGTGTGTGGGGGTGGGGTGGGGGGGGTGGGGTGGGGGGGTGGGGGTGGGTGTGGGGTGGTGGGGGGGGTGGTGTGGGGGGGGTGGTGGGGGGGGGGGGGGGGGGGGGGGGTGGGTGGGGGGGGGGGGGGTGGGGGGGGGGGGGGGGGGGGGGGGGGGGGGGGGGGGGGGGGGGGGGGGGGGGGGGGGGGGGGGGGGGGGGGGGGGGGGGGGGGGGGGGTTGGGGGTGGGGGGGGGGGTTGGGGGGGGGGGTGGTTGTGGGGTTGGTGGGGGGGGGGGGGGGTGGGGGGGGGGGGGGGGGGTGGGGGGGGGTGGGGGGGGGTGGGGGGGGGGGGGGGTGGGGGGGGGGGGTGGGGGGGTTGGGTGGTGGGGGGGTGGGGGGGGGGGGTGGGGGGTGGGGGGGTGGGTGGGGGGGGGTGGGGGGGGGGGGTGGGGGTGGGGGGGGGGGGGGGTGGGGGTGGGGGTGGGTGGGGGGGGGGGGTGGGGGTTGGGGGTGGGGGGGGGGGGGGGTGTGGGGGGGGGGTGGGGGGTGTGGGTGGGGGTGGGGTGGGGTGGGGGGGGGGGGTGGGTGGGGGTGTGGTGGGGGGGGGGGTGGGGGGGGGGGTGGGGGGGGGGGGGGGGGGGGGGGTGGGGGGGGGGGGGGGTGGGGGGGTTGGTGGTGGGGGGGGGGGGGGGGTTGGGGGGGGGGGGGGGGGTGGGGGGGTTGGGGGGGTGGGTGGGGGGGGGGGGGGGGGTGGGGGGGGGGGGGGGTTGGGTGGGGGGGGGGGGTGGTGGGGGGGGTGGTGGGTGGTGGGGGTGGGGTGGGGGGGGGGGGGGGTGGGGTGTGGGGGGGGGGTGGGGTGGGGGGGGGTGGGGGGGGGTTGTGGGTGGGGGGGGGGGGTGGGGGGGTTTGGGGGGGGTGGGGTTGGGGGGTTGGTGGGGTGGGGGGTGGGGGGGGTGGGGGTGGGGGTTTGGGGTTGTGGGGGGGTGGGGGGGGGTGGTTGGGGGTGGTGGGGTTGTTGGGGTGGGGGGGTGGGGGGGGGGGGGGGGTGGGGGTTGTGGGTGGGGGTGGGGGGTGGGGGTGGGGGTTGGGGGGGTGGTGGGGGTGGGGTGTTGGGGGGGGGTGGGGGGGGGTTGGTGGGGGGGGGGTTGTTGGTGGGTGTTGGTGTGGGGATGGGGGGTGTGGGGTGTGTGGGGTGGTGGGTGGGGGGTGTGTGTTGTGGGGGTGGGGGTGGTTGGGGTGTGGGGGGGGGTGGGGTGGGGGGGGGGGGTTGGGGGGGGGTTGTGGTTGTGGGGGTGGGTGTTGGTGGGGTGGGTGGTGTGTGGTTGTGTGGGGGGTGGGGTTGGTGGGGTGTTTGGGTGGGGGTGTGGGGGGGTGGGTGGGGTGGTGGGTGTATGGTGGGGTGGGGTGGTGGTGGGGGGGGGGGGTTGGGTGGGGGGGGTGGGTTGGGGGGGGGGGGGGGGGGTTGGGGGTGGTGGGGGTGGGTGGTGTGGGTGGGGGGGGGGTGGGGGGGGGTGGGGGTTGGGTGTGGGGTGTGGTTGGGGGTGGGGGGTGGTGTGGGGTGGGGGGGGGGTTGGGGGTGGGTGGTGTGGGGGGGGGTTGGGGGGGGGGGGGGGGGGTTGGGGGGGGGTGTTGGTGGTGGGTTTGTGGGGGGTGGGGTTGGTGGGGTGGGGGGGTGGGGGGTGTGGGTGGGGGTGGGGGGTGGTGGGGGGTGGTGGGGGGGTGTGGGGTGGTGGGGTGGGGGGTGGGGTGGGGTGGGGGTGGTGGGTTGGTGGGGGGTGTGGGGGGGATGGGTGGTGGGGGGGTGGGTGGGGGGGGGGGGTGGGTGGGGGGGGGGGGTGTGGGGGGGGGGGGGTGGGGGGTTGGGGGTGGGTGGGGGGGGGGGGGGTGGGTGGGGTGGGGGTGGTGGGGGGTGTGGGGGGTTTGTGGGGTGTGTTGGGGGGGGGGGGGGGGTGTGGGGGGGGGGTGGTGGTGGGGGGGGGGGGTGGTGGGGGGTTGGGGGGGGTGGGGGGGGTGGGTGGGTGTTGTGGTGGGGGGGGGGGGGGGTGGTGTTTGGGGGTGTGGGTGGGGGGGGTGGTGTGGTGTGGGGGGGTGGTTGGGGGTGGGGTTTGGGGGGGTGGGGGGGGGGGGGTGGGGGTGGGGGTGGGGGTGGGGGGTGGGGTTGGGGGGGGGGTGGGGGGGGTGTTGGGGTTGGTGGGGGGGGGGGGGGTGGGGGGGGGTTGGTGGGTGGGGGGGGGGTTGGTGGTGGGTTGGGGGGGTGTGGGGTGTGGGTGTGGGGTGGGGGTTGGGGGTTGGGGTGGGTGGGGGGGTGGGGGGGGTTGTGGGGGGGTTGGGGTGGGTGGGGGGGGGGGGTGGGGGGGGGGGGGGTGGGGGGGGTGGGGTGGGGGGGGTGGGGGGGGTGTGGGGGGGGGGGTGGGTTGTGGGTGGGTGTGTTGGGTGGGGTTGGGGGGGGGGGTTTGTGGGGGTTGGGGGGGGGTGGTGGGGTGGGGGTGGGGGGGGGGGGTGGGGGTTGGGGGGGGGGTGGGGGGGGGTGGGTGGGGTGGGGGTGTGGGGGGTGGGGGGGGGGGGGGGTGGGGGGGGGGGGGGGTTGGGGGGGGGGGGGGGTGGGGTGTGGGGGGGGGGGGGGGGGGTTGGGGGGGGGGGGGGTGGTGGGGGGGGGTGGGGTGGGGGTGTGGGGGTGGTGGGGGTGGGGGGGGGGTGGGGGGTGGGGGGGGGGGGGGGGGGGGGGGTTGGGGTGGGGGGTGGGGGGGTTGGGGGGGGGTGGGGGTGGGGGGGGGGGGGGGGTGGGGGGTGGGGGTGGGGGGGTGGGGGGGGGGGGGGGGGGGGGGTTGGGGGGGGGGGGGGGGGGGGGGGGTGGGTGGGGGGTGGGGGGGGGGGTTTGGGGGGGGGGGGGGTGGGGGGGGGGGGTGGGTGGGGGGGGGGGGTGGGGGTGGGGGTGTGGGGGGGTTGGTGTTGGGGGGTGGGGGGGGGGGGGTGTGTTGGGTGGTGGGGGTGGGTGGGGTGGGGGTGGGGTTGGGGGTGTGGTGGGGGGGTGGTTGGGGGGGTGGGTTGGGGTTTGGGGGGGGGGTGGGGGGGGGGGGTGTGGGGGGGGGGGGTTGGGGGTGGGGGTTGGTGGGGGGGTGGGTGGGGTTTGGGGGGGTGGGTGGGGGGGTTGGGTGTGGGTTGTGGGGGTGGGGGGGGGGGTGGGGGGTGGGGGGGGGGGGGGGGGGGGGTTTGGGTGGGGGGGTGGGGGGTGTTGGGGGTGTGGTTGGGGTTTGGTGGGGGGTTTGGGGGGGTGTGGGGGTGGTGTGTTGGGGTGGTTGGGGGTTGGGTTGTTGGGGGGGGTGGTGGGGTGTGGGGGGGTGGGGTGGGGGGGTTGGTAGGGGGTTGGGGGGTGGGTGGGTGTGTTGGTGGGGGTTGGGTTGTGGGGGGGTGTGGGGGGGGGTTGGTGGGGGTTGTGGGGTTTGGTTGGGTGGTGTGGGGTGTTGGGGGTTGGGGTTTTGGGGGTGGTGGGGGGGTGGGGTTTTGGGGGTTTGGGGGGGGGTGGGTGTGGGGGTTGGGGGGGGGTGTTGGGGGGGGGTGGGGGTGGGGGGGTGGGGTTGTTGGTGGGGGTGGGTGGGGTTGGTGATTGGTTGGGGTGGGTGGGGGGGGGGTGGGTGTGGGTTGGGTTGTGGTGTGGTGGTGGGTGGTGGGGGGTGGTGTGGTATTGGGGGGGGGTGGGGTGGGGTTGGTGGGTTTGGGTTGGTGTGGGTGGTGTGGGGGGGGGGTTTGGTGGGTGGGGGGGGTGGGGTGTTGGGGTGGGGTGGGGGGTTGGGTGGGTTGTGGGGGGAGTTGTTGGGTGGTGGTTGGGGGTGGGGGGGGTGTTGGGTGTGGGGGTGTGGTTGTGTGGGGTGGGGGGTGGTGGTGGGTGGTGGGGGGGTTTGGGTGGGTTGGTTGTTGGGTGTGGGGGGTGTGGGTTAGGTGGGTGTGTTGGGGGGTTGGGTGTGGGGTAGGGTTGTGGGGTGGGGGGTGTTGTGGTGGGGTGGGGGTGGGGTGGGGGGTGGTGTGGGGGGTTGGTTGTGGGGGGGTTGGGGGGGTTGGGGGGGGGGGTGGGGTGGTGTGGTGTGGTGGGTGGGGGGGTGGGGTGTGGTTTGTTGGGGTGTGGGGGGTTGGGTGGTTGGGGTGGTTTGTGTGGGGTGTGGGGTGTGGGGTGTGGTTGGGGTGTGGGGGGGTGGGGGGGTGGTGGTGGGGGGGGGTGTGGGTGGTGGGGGGGGGGTTTGGGTGTGGTGTGGGGGGGGTTGGTGGGGGTGGTGGGGGTTGGGGGGGGTGGTGTGGGTGTTGGGGGGTGGGGTGGGGGTGGTGGGGGGGGTTGGGGTGTGGGGGGGGGGTGGGGTGGTGGGGGGTGGGGGGGGGGGGGGGGTGGTGGGTTGGTTTTTGGGGTTTTTTGTTATGGTGGTGGAGGAATATTGATTTTAATTGTTGGTGTGGGGGTGGGGGGAAGGAATTAGGGGATTGGAGGGAGGATGTGTAATGGGTTTGTTGGGGGGTTTGGGGAGTTTGATTTTGTATATTAAAGGGAGATAGATGTAGTGGTATGTATGGAGATGAAAAGGTATATAAGTGTGTTGTGGGGTAAATTGGGATATGTTTGTATATAGGTGAGGGGAGAATATAGGAATTAGGTATGTTTTAGGTGATAGGGGAAATTGGGTTGATGTTTAGGGGTGGGGTTGGAGAGGAGGGGGGATAGTAGGGTGGTTTTGGGTTTAGAGTTGTTTTAATTGGGGTGGGAAGGTTATGTTAAGGTTTGGTTATAAGTTGGGGTTTAAGGTTAAGAAATTAGGTTTTTTTAGGTTATTGTGGTTTTAGGAGGGAAATAGTAAAAGATGATTTTATGATAGGGGGGATTGGTGGTTGGGATAGTGGTGGTGGTGGTGGTTATATTTGATTATTGGGGGTGAGTGTATTTTTTGGGGGGAAATGGTTTTTTTGTATTTGTTTTGTGGGGGTATGTACGGTTTATTTGGTATTCGGATTTGTGTTTGTGGGGATGAAGGTATTAGTGAAGTATTGAGGTATAGGGAATGTTGGGAATGATTGTTTGTTAGATTATGTGGTTTTATTTTATATGAGGTGGTGGGTAGGGGATGGGGAATGTGAATTATATGGGTTAAAGAATGGAGGAGGGTTAAAATGTGGTGGAAGGATGATATTATAGTAGTGTGGGGTGGATTGGGTTGGATAAGTGGTTGGGTTGTTACGAGAGGGGTAGATGTTAGATGTGGTGTTTTATTTAGTGTTGGAGTAAATGATATGGGGAGTGGATATGTTGTTTTGTAGAGGAGTGGAGGTTTGATTTTTGGGGGATTGTGGATATTTTGAATATGGTGGAGGATGAATAGTAGTGTGGTGGTGGTTGATTTGATGGGGGTTTTGGGTGGGGGTGTAATTGGGATTGGATATTGGTGGTAGTGGTTGATTTTTGGAGTGTTTTAGGGTATAGTAAAATGGTTGATATTTTTAAGGGGGTAGAGGTGTAAAGAGGTTTATAATAGGAATGGTTGTTGAGAATGTTGTGGGATATGTGGGGGGGATTGGGAAGATGTGTAGGGAGGATTTTTGGGAGAGTTTTGGGTTGTTGGGGTGGTGTTTGGTTGGTTATGTGGAAATGAAGATTTGTGGGGGAGGGTTTGGTGGGGGGGAGATGGGGGGGAAAATTTGAAATTGATTAGGAGTAGGGTAGGAGTGGAGTGGGAGTAAGATAGATTAATGGAAGGTTGGGTGTTTGTATGTGTAAGTTTGAATGAGGGTGTGTTTTAGTTTGTAGTATAGGAGAAATAAATAAATATGATATGGGAGTTTTAAGATTTATGGAAAAAGATTAAGTGAGATGTAGTGAATTGGGATTGAGAGTGTTGGGGGTGTTATGTATGGGTTTGGTTGGGTTTTAAGTACGTGGTTTTTGGAATGGTTTGTTTACTTTTTTTGGTTTGGTTGTGAGAGATAGTGTGTTGGGGAGGGTGGGAGGGTGTAAGAATGTGGGAGAGGGTGGTAGGGTAGTGAGTGGGATGTATTAAGATTGGTGTTAGATTGAAGTAGGTGGTAGAGGAAGGAAAGTGAGATGGAAGAAGTTAAAGAGGGGAAAGATGTTGATTTGGGATGGGGGTGGGGTTTTTGTGGGGGGAAAAGGTTTTTTTTTTTGAAGAGTTGATGTGGGGGATTATTAAAGGTAGTATGTTTGAGGAATGGAGTTGTTGGTGTTATGTGGGTAGGTTTAGTGTAAGATTTTTTTATAGGATAGGGGGGTTCTTAGTAATTGTGGGATTTTAGTGGGTGTTTTGGTATTGTGTTATGTTGGAGGAGGGAGGAGAGGGTTGGGAGGGTAATTAGGTGGGTGGCTAGTTTTGAGAGGTGTGTAGTTATTGTGGGGTTTGTTTGTGGTTTAGTAGGGTTGTGGTTGGAAAGAGGGGAATAAGAATGGAGAATATAAATGGGAATGGAAACATTTGAGGATCGACAATGGGGGTAGAAAGAAGCGAAGAGTAATGTGGAATAGAATATGGGTAATAGAGAATGGGGGATAGAAAGGTGAATAGAGAAAGGTGGATAGAAGATGGTAGTAATGATAGGGTGTTAGAGGAAGAGAGAATGTATAAAGTTGGGTTTGATAAGGGGTAGGTAAGTATATGTGGGAGGAGTGGATGTGGTGTTGGGGGGGGGGGTTTGGTGTTGGTGGGGGGTGGGGTAGAGATAGGATTAGGAATAGGGTGAGGGATTGGGGTTGTTTTTTTTGTTTCTATATGGTGGTTGTTTGTTATGATTGGAGGTAATAGAATTTTTGTTATTGATTGAGGGGTTTAATGAGGGGTTGTTCGGTGTGTAACATGTGAAGGGGGTTTTGAGTGTATAAGTGTTGTGGGAGGGGGAATGGGGGGAAGTGGTTTTTATATGGAAGGAATTGTTTTAGACGGTGGTTTATGGGTGGGTAGCTTTGTTGATGGAGAGGTTGCGTTGATGAAAAAAGGGTTTCTGAAGAAGAATGATGGTTTATTGAAAGGTATTTAAAGGAAGTTTATTGGGTGTGTACGTTGGGGGTTATATGGGGGGTTATGAGATGTCGGTTTGAGGATGGAGAGGGTTTTAGGGATTAGGAAGAGGGGTGTAGGTGATTGGGGGGATGGGGAATTTTGTGGGGGTTGTAGGGAAGAAGTGGGTGGATATATGTAGGGTAGGGGGGGATAGTGGAGGGTGGTTTTGTTTTGTAGTAGGTTTGGAAGGGGGGTTGGGGGGAGGAAAGGGGTTGTGGGACTGGGGGGATGGAGATAGGGGTGGTGGGTATGGTTGGTGTAGTATATTAAAGGGGGGGTTTTTTGATTAGGTGGGGGGGGTTGAGATGAAGATTAGTGGTAGGGGGGGTAGGGGGTTGTAATGGTGGGAGGATAGGGGGGAGAGGTGAGGTGAGAGTTAGGGTGGGGGGGTGTTGTTTTTTGGAAGGGGTTGTGGGAGTTTATGGGGGAAGTATGGGTTTAGGAATAGAGAGGGGAGTTGGTTGGTGGATGGTTGCTGGGGTGTTAGGGGGATGTGGATGAGGGGTTTGATTGGGTGTGTGTAGTGGGTTTGTGGGGGTATTTGTTGGAGTGGAAGGTAATTTGGGTTGAATAGTTGGTAATTTTGGATGGATTTTCTTTTTGAGTAAGATTGGGTTGTTTTAGGGGGAGGTTGGGAGAAGTGAGTTAATATAAATGAGGATGGGGAGGTAAAGGGAGAGTAATAGGTGGGGGGGGATGATGTGTGGGAAGATGGGGGGTTTTAGAGAGTGGGGGTGTAAGAAGATATGGTAGGAGAGGGATGGTGAATGGGGGGGATGGATGGGGGTGGAAATTATATTTGTTTGTGGGATTGTGGAAGGGGGAGGGTAGGATGGTTTGAAATTATGGGGTGGGGGTTGGGGTAGGGTGTTGGATTGGGTTAAGTAATTTTAGGGAAGTGGGAGGGGTGGGGTAATTGTTTGGGGTTTGTGTGTTTATGATGGGGGGGAATGTTATTATTAAGTGGTTTTGGGTTTTATGGAAATGAGTTTTGGTTTGGGAGTTAAAATGGGGGGGGTTATGGGGATTGGTTTGGGGGGATTGTGTGGGGGGGGAATTTGGGAAAATGGGGTGGGGGGATTTTTTAATTGGGAATTTTATAGGATTTTGTAGAAAAGGGGGGGATTGTATGTATGGGGTTAGTATATTGGGGGGGGGGGGAGGGATGGGGGGAGGGGGTTGGGAAAAGGGGTTTTTTTGGGGAAATATTGTTTTATTTATGAAATGTTAGGGGGGTAAGTTTTGGTTGGGGGGTTTGTTGTATAGGGGGGGGGTTTGGGGGGGGGGTTTTTTTTGGGGTTGGGGTTGTGGGGAAGGTGTGAAAGGGTGGTTTGGGTTATAAAAGGGGGGTTTTTTTGGGGAGGGTATGGGGGATATTTTATAGGGAGTGATTTGGGGGTTTGTGGTGGGGGGTGTAAGGTGGGATGGGGGGGAATTTTAGGGAGTAGGGGGGGGAAGGGTTAAAGGTTATTGTAAAGGGGGGGAATAAGGGAGGGGTATTTTGTTGGTGGGGGGGGTGGGGGGGGGAGGGGGGGGGGGGGGTGTTTTTTTATTGGTTTGGGGATTTTTGTTAGGGTATGGGGTTTTTTTTTGTTTGGGTTTTGAAGAAGGTTTTGGGGGGGGTTTGGTTATGAGTTTTTGGGTGTAAAAGAGATGGGGGGGGGGGGGATTGGTGGGGGGTGGTGGTGAGGGGTGGGGGTTGAGGGGGTAAGGGGTTTGGGGTTGGGGTTTGGGAAGTTTAGGGTTTTTTGGGGTAGGTTTTGGGTTTGGGTTATTTGGTGGGGGGGTTGGTTTGTGGAAATGGTTTTGGGGGGTGGATTTTTTTTAGTATGTTTATAGGGGGAGGGGGGGGTATTATATGATGGTTTTAATTTTATGGGGGTTGGAGATGGGAAGATGGGGGGTTGGGTTTTTGTGGGAGTTGGGGGAGATTGGGTGTTAGATTTGGGGGGGGTGGGGGGGTGGGGGGGGGGGGGGGTTGTTTTGTGGAGTGATAGGGGTGTGGGGGGAATTGAATTAAAAAAAAGTATGTAAAATTTGGGTTTGGGGGGATGGAATATTATGTATTATTATGAATGTAATGTTTTTGGGGGAATTTGAGGGGGGAAAGTTATAGGGGGTTGGGGTTGGGGGGGTGGGTTTAAGGGTTTAGGGAAAGTTATAGGGTTTTTGTGAAAGGGGGTGGGGGGGGGGTGGGGGGTTTTTGGGTTAGGTTTAGAAGGTATGAGGGAAAATTTTTGTGGGGTAGAGTTATTGGGATTTTGAATTGGGGGGGAATTAGGGATAATAGTGGAGGTTTGGGGGGGGGATGGATAGGTTTTGGTTTTTGTTTTGGGGGTGTGATTGGTTTAAGGGGGGTGGGGGTTTTTATGGTTTTTTTTTGGTTAGGAAAAGGGTTAGTTTTTAGGGTTGGGAAGGGAAATTAAAGGGGAGGGGATTTTTTGGTTGTTGGGGAGGGTAGTGGGTTGGGGGTTTAAAGGGAAATTTTAATGGGGGGGGGTAGGGGGGGTTTGGTAGAAAGGGGGTTTGAGGGAGAGGGGGGGGGGTAAGTAAGTGTTGGTATGTTTTGGGGGGGAAGGGGGGAAATTTTTTATTTATGGTGTTGTTAGGGGTATGGGTTTGGGGGGGGGAAAAGGGGGGAGTTTGGTTTTGTTTTTTTGGGTTTTTTGGGAAAAGGGGGGGGGGGGATGGGGTAATAAGGGGAGGAGAAGAAAGTTGTATTAGAGAAAAAAATTGGAATGTTTATGAGAAAGAAATTTTTTTAGGGTAAGGATAGGGAAAAATGAAAGGGGGGAAAAATAGGGGGGAAGGGGTGTAATTTTAGTTGGATTATTGGGGGAAAAAGGGGTTTAAAAAAGAGGATATTGTGGTGTGGGAAAGGGGTTATTAAAATTTTAGGGTTTTTGTTTGGGGTTTGGGGGGGGAGGGGGGAAAGTAAAGGAAGAAAGTTTTGGGTTTTTGGTAAAGAGGGAAATTTTTTTTGGGAAGGAGTTGGGGGGTTTATGTTAGTAAGGGGTATATGTTGAAGTGTGTTAGGGGGAAAGGGGAAAAGGGGTTTTTGAGAATGGTATATATTTGATATGATGGTTTTATTGAGAGATTAAAAGGGTGTTTTTGGGTTTTGGGAAATTGTATTGGGGTTTTTTTTTTTTTTATTTATTGGGAGATTTTTAGTTGGGTTGTAGAATGAGGGGGGGGGGTGGTAATGGGTTTAAAGGAGGGGGGGAGAGTGGAAAAGAAATTAATAGGTGTTTTGGGGTTTTTTGGGTGGAGGTAGTTTTAGGGGGGTTTTGGGGAAATATTGAGGTGGGTGGGGTGTATTTTTTGGGGGGGGGGGGGGTTTTGTTATTTGTTTTGGGAGTTTAAATGGTGTTTTGTTTTTGTGGGGAGGGATGAATTATTTGGTTGGGTTGGGGTAGGGTAGTTTAGATGAGGGGTGGGGGGTTTTTTATTTTTTTAATGGGGGTTTTTTGGGTGGGTGTTTGAGATAATGAGGGATTGTGAGGTATTGATGAGGGGTGGATTGTTTTGGGGGGGGGAGGATTGGGGGGGGTATTGTAGGGATGTTTGGGGTGTATTTGTAGATTGAATGGATTGATATATGGGAGTTTTTGGGGGGGGTTGGGGTTTATGTTGTTTTGGGGTTTTTAAAATAGGGGTGGGGGGTAAATTTGGGGTTTGAGTAGGTTAGGTGTTGGGGTTATTAGATGGGGGGGATATAGTGGTGAAGGGTGGTTAAGATATTATGGGGGGGTTTGGGGGTGGGTGTGGGATTTTTAGGTGTTTTTTTTAAAGGATAGGGTTGATGGGGTTAGGATTTAAAAGGTTTTGGGGGTATATTATGGAAATTGTTGTTTGGGTTTTTGTTTGATTTGTGTTTTTTTTTTGGTGGGTTATAGGTGGTGGTTTTTTTTGTGGTGGGGGTTTTATTGTTTTAGGGTTTTTTGGGTATTATGTTGGGGGGGTTGGTTTTTTAGGGGATTTTTTGGGTTTTGGGTTTAAGGGGTTTATATTTTTGATTGGGGGGTGGTGTGTTTGTTTTTTGATAATGGGTATAGTAATAGGTATATTATATATTTGGTATATATTAATATGTTAGTTAATTTTTTATATTAGTTGTATTAAATAATTTTTTAAAAAATTTAGATATAATAAATGTAAAATTTAATTAGGTATATTTTATAAATGTTAGTTTAAGGGGGAAATTGAAAATGATTAAATTTAAAAATAATTTTTTGAGTAGTTGTTTTAAAATTTATGTATGGTGGGTTTTTGGGGTTGTGTTTGTGTTTTTGTTAAGGGGGGTTGGTTGTGGTTAGGAGAATGGTAGGTTGTGGGGTTGTTTGTTTGATTGGTTTGGGGGGTTTTTTTTTATTATTAATGGGTTTTTTGGTAGGGTTTTTGATATAAGGATGTTATGTTTTATTAGTTGATTTGGGGGGGGGTGGGTGGTTGGGGGTGAGGGGGAGAGAGAAGAGAGTATTTTGGGGTGTTTTTGTGGGGGGATTGAGTATTGGGGGGTTTTGAGTTTATTTTTAGGGTATTGGTGTGGGGGGGTTTTTTTAGGAGGGGAATTAAATTTTGGGGTGATTATAATTAGGGTTTTTTTGTGTTGTTGTGAGTTTATTTGAGGATTTTGAGTTTAATTGGAAAGGTTATTTAGGGGGGTTGGGGAGGGGGGGTTTTTAGGGGGTTTAAATTTTTGTAGGAGGGGGGGGGGGGTTTATTGGTTTTTTGGGGTTGTGGTTAGGGGGGGGGGGGGGGTTTGGGGATTATGGGTATTGATGGTGGGGGGTTATTTTTGGGGTGGTTTGGTTAATTTAGGGGGGTTTGAGGGAAATTTGTGGTTGTTTAATGATTTTATTTAGGGTTAGTTAGTTGGGAGTGGGATTGGTTATAGGGTGGGGGGGGTAGTGATTATGGGTATTTTTGGTGTGTGGGGGTATTAAATTGGTTTTGAATTTTTAGTTTGTGTGGGGTGATTGGGAGGGGTTGGTTAGGTTGGTTGTGGATTATGAAGGTTATATTAGGGGGTGGTATTTTTAGAAAAGTTTAGTGTTGGGATGGGATATGGGCTGATTGGGGTTGGGCTGGGTTGATGGGGGATGTGAGGGGTACACTTAGTAATTTTAATATGATGTGCTGTAGTGTGCCGGTGTGGGTGGTCGTTGTTCTATGAGTTAATTTGAGGTATGGTGTTGGTTTTGTGGTTAATATTACTGTTTTAGACAAAAAGATGGAAAAGTCTGGGAGTATAATATAGTGGGGAAGGAGTTATTGTTTACTGTTTGGTTTTGCTAGATTTGGTTGTGGTATGGGTTAATAGGGGTATTTGAATCACGCGGTACAAAGGAAGCGGATTTGCTTTAGGAGGGAATAAGGTATTTTTGTTATATGGCTAGAGGGGAGTGTCTGGGGGGATTAGGAGGAGAAGTATGGGGGGATAGGGGGTTGGTGATGGGAGGGGTGGGTGGAAAGGGAAAGAGAGGGGTGGGGTTGGAAGCTGGAGGACGGAAGAAGTGTGAATAGGGGTTCTTAGTGGGGGAATTGTATAGGTGTGGCGTGTAAGAATAAATCACTAGATTATGAATATTAGGTGTTGTATTTTTGGGGGGGGGATTAATTGTATGGAGGTAAAATTAGGGTTGTTTTAGGGGTTATTTAGACAGGAGTCGGATTGGTTGTACACGGTTGGTTTTTAGTTGGATATGGTTTTATATATGATAGGTTAAGAATTATATGGTATTTTATGTTTGGTAATAAGGGGACATTTTTTGAGGGGCTTAAAGTGGTAATGGATGGTTTAGGATTGAGTCACTTTGTTGCCGTGCTGGTAGTTGTAAGGTTGAGGGCTAATTGTGTAAATATAAAGAAGTTAGGTAGTTATAATACAGTTTGTATGTTGAGGACATGAATATAGGGTAAGGAGGTGGATTTTTTGAGTGTGATGCGTGGTGTATTTGTATGGAGGACTTTGAAAGTTTTGGGTAGTTTATGTTGATATATAATGTTTTTTTTGTTCTGTGGGGGGGAGTGGGTAAATATTTGGTAAGGAATGATAGTATTAGGGATATTAGCTGAATAGGTATAGGTTTTATTGGGGTGGGAGGGGGGGTAGTTAGGGGGGGGTTTGTGGGGTGGATTTTGAGGTTTTGTTATAGTAAGGTGGTGAAAGTCCATATTAGCAATGGTGTGGGTAGTGGGCGTGAGGTAATGTTGCTTTCATGAGTGTTTGAGAGGTGCGTTTTAATTTTCGTGTGGTGTGATGTACAGCTTGCCAAATATGTAGTAAAGGTACTGTGATTTTGGCTGGTGCGATGCCTTTTTGTGGGTTGCAGGTAAAAATGTTGGGTGGTAATGAGTTGTATTTTTGAGGGTTTTTTAATACCTTGGTGGACAGGGAGTATTATTTATATATACTTTTTAGAGTTCGCTAGGTCATTTTTGTGTTGATGTTATAAAGTAACATGTACTGCATTGGCGGTTGTGTAACAATAGTGGTTTATCGAAATGTTACATTATCAGGTTTGGGATAATTGATTCCTGACGGTTTCAGATTTCTGTCTAGGTGGTTTTGACTTTATAAGGTTATATAAACCTTTTTTGTAAAGCGGGCCGGCTGTTATTCATTTGTTGTCCTACGTTAAGTGTTGGTGTAGTCACCCCGTGTCATTGACGTGACATGTATCTTGTTGTGTATATGTTTACTAAACAATATATTGGTTATAGATTGAAACCTAAAGGCGGGGCACTTTATCTAACGTAGTCGAGTATTTCGAAGGATCATAATGAGCTTCTTCAAGTTTTGTTATATGTACCGATTATCAAGTTCAGATGTCTGTGTGTTATGTTTCATGTGAAGCACGTAGTATGTACGCTGGATCGTTGGTAAAAAGGTTTGTTGGGTGTGTTTGTTTCTAAATTAAAGGATTGATTTATATATAAGATGAAACGCCACGGGATGAACGGTTATATCTAAAGACACAGCGTAAGTAATTATTGACTTACTAATATAAAATGTCCATCGTGGTGATTTTCGGAGATGTGGTGTGTGTGTTTGGGGATTTATAGGTTGGTGAAAGTTTAGGTTATGGGTGTTGGTTGTGGTAAGTCAGGAGTTGGGGTGATCGTGGGAATGGTGGGGTGGTGGTTGTGGGGCTAAGCGGTGTTTGTGTTATGTTAATGTGTTGATGTGTAATTAGTGTGTGTTGTGTAAGGGGATTTCGTGTAAATTGTTGGGGATTCTTTTTTTATTTATATAATATAATAAATGAGTGGGGTGTGTTGGTGTATTAGGGGGAAATGTTGTAAAACCTATTTTGCTTATTATTCATCAGGTAAATACGTGAATTATATGATTTAATGTCGCGTATTGCGGTTAATCATATATTATCGTTGGTCTCTTTATAATGGTATTCTTACACGCCGATGATTGTAAGAAGTGCATGTGATGTATTTTTGATTATGTTCTCTTAAATGACTTATAACGACTGTGTTGGTTATATTTACTGTACAGGGCTTTCGTAAGTGCACTATTTTATCAGTGAAGTTTTTATTTTCTAAAGTTTTCGGATAACTATCAGTAAAATTGTTACAATATTGTTCGTGAGGTTTACAAACGAATAATAGTGTGATAACGAAATGCTTTGCTTAAACTGACTAAACTGTTCAGTAGATTTGCTACCATTCTCTGGCGATGCAATACAAAGTCGGTTGTGAAATCCAACTAGTACTAGTTTAAAAGTACAAAACACCTATCATAAGCCTTACTGAGTCGATGAATGGTCTAATGAAGGATTTTGAAACTTACTGAACATATTTTAATTCAACAAATTTTAAGAAACAACCTATTATGCATTAACAAGATTGATTCGTAAGCATTATGAAGAATGCTTGAGAGCTTACTAAATTACTTTATAAAAGACAATGGATTTTGTGAGTCTGCAAAAATTACAAAATGTTGTATATAATTAACTAAACAAAATTTGTGGATAACGAAAGATATCATAATCGTTACTATATGGATTTACGAAATTTGATTTGAATCTTAACAAATACATTTTGCTGTCACTCATTCAACCCTAAGACCTTGGGAAATTACTAAAGGTTTAGTAAGCTCCCTACAATAAAGTTTGGTTCATGTTCCGCTCTCCGCCTAAGTTGGCATGGTATAGCCAGCCACGCATCGACGAAGGGTCTGTAAATGGTCTATCATCCATATTCTTATACCTCGCCTGGACGCTACTTAATGGCAGACAGATTTGTGGAATGGCGTGGAGTTGGGGTAGGTTTTCGCGCCTCATTGGCGCCAGTTTTCTCTATGTGAGGACAGCGTTACTGCCCGATTGGCTTCTTACCATGATGCTTTGATGCCTTGTAACTGTCGAAAGTAAAGGGACAGGAGATTTCGGTAAAAATTTATAGGATTACTGTGTGCAGAAGGAGTAGTCTATGGTTGAAAATTGAGCACCTCTCTCAGTCCATGTTACTGCGATAACGATATTTCCTTACGAAGAGGGAGGATTAGCCTCCGGAATCCATAGGGACAAAAGGATATTGTTTACCAAGTGTCATGCGAGTGTGTTAGCAGAGGAATAAATAAATATTCGCTGGCACCACGGCGGTCGTCCAGGAAACTTGTTGAATTAGTATCAGGAAGTAATGAATTACTGAACAAAAGATACGGGACCGAACGAAGTGGCGTAAGACCAGGGTACAGATTTTTCAGGGAGGGTAGCATGTTACGTATGGATTGGGAGGGGAGGAGTGTTGATATAAGGAGAAGCAAAGATGAGTGACATGCTGCAACAATAATCCTACCACATACATTGTAATTTCATAATTTAAAAGATAAGGTCAATGTTACCTGAAGAAAATCGCAATTCTATTATATACCGGATTGGTGAGTTTTGCAAGAAAGCCGCGCCCCCTTTTCATGTTTTTAGAGTCTGTCACTCCTCCAGAGAAAGCCCTGAAGCTCGGAAGTATCTCAACACCAAACTGTCATAACAGAACTCGATATGACAGCTGTTTACCTTCATAAGCCTTGACGATTCATTCTGTAATTTCTCACAAGAGACTAGTATAAAGGGAACATTTGCACGTTTTTACGTCGAAGCCGGGCGCTATGTCTTTCATTTTTCTGCATATTTACAACATACTAAGAGTATTAATATGATAATAAAAAGTTAGTATGTTTTAATTGTTCAAGATATGCCAAGTAAAAGTCTACGACCAATGATGGTGTATTGAGTAACATGCCATGTTTGAATTTGGTTAGAATAGATGAATATTATCTGTCGGTTACAATGTAAGGAGTTTATGTTAGACCTTAGCAAAACATACAGACCGACAGGCATCATGCTATATTACTTGACATCGTGCCAGGCCATCCTTATCTAAGAGTACCACATATCAACATGCGAGATTATACTTACAGTCTTCAGGCACCAGATCTTGGAAAGCATTCTTCTCGATGGTATGGATGTGTGGGTCCAGATTGGCCTGGAAGGAATCAAAGTTACACTAGAGGGAGGGGACTGAGTTTGAGCGATCAAAATCTGAAAGGCTTCCTTCGACTCTTTCACTCTTATCTAAGCTCCTCACCTCAAAACATCCACTAAAATGAAGTTATAAAACTTAGCAAAAGCGGAGTAATGAATTATTGCAACTTGACATGAAGGAAGGAGAATTTTCCTCTTTAATTTGTGCCTGCCTGAATGTGTGTAATAAGCCAAAGACTCCAAGCTAGTTGATCTATGTAGTATTGTTACCTATCCGAGATCATGCAAAGTGGCCTGAGAAACTGAGGAAAGTGCAAATGAAAATAATTAGATAACCGTTTGCACGCTGTTCTCTTGCTCCCAGATTGCTTTCTGTTCCCGAGTTCTTTATGCTTGGTCACAATCGTAAAGTACAAAGGAAATTAGCATATAAGAAAAGCATAATATCCAGAAAGAATCAACACTTCCTATAAAGGAAAAAAGAAACACAGATAATATAAGAACGAACGGTAATAATTTAGCAAACAACACCCACCCTTATTATTTAATTTTAATTCTATTCTAGTTAATAATATATTAGAATTTTTATAGTAATTATTATTTTAATTTATGATTAATTATTTTTTTTAATTTTTTTATATTATGTATTATATTATTTTATTATTTAGATTTAAGAGTTTTTGATTAATATATTAAAGTAATTTTTTTTATATATATAATATTATAATTAAAATTTTATAATTATTATGTACATTAACGTAGAAAAGAGAAGAGAGAGAGTATAATTCGTGTTCCTGATGTCCTACAGTCCAGTAAAGGTTCATCCAGTCCTTGGTCTTTCTCTCTTCTCTTTCTTGTTATAAAATCCGTAATGTTGTGTCAGTGTTATCGTGTCCAATGTGGGTGTGCGAAAAAGCTATTAAAACACTGAAAAATAACGAGAGAAAAGATTTCAGTTTTTCACCCCTTCTCAATGAGAAAACCGCTAACGACAGGCCTCCCGCCTTGTTTATAGCGCCCTTATTCCTAAATAAAATGTGATAACAGTCTAGTGCGAATATTGACAAAATAGAGTACATATTACAATTATACATAATCTCATAAAATAGTTCGACTAGGTCGCTCTCTCTCTTGTGATTGACCGCACATGCCTTTTCAAAACTGTCCGATCTTATTTTACCCCTCGCAGGCGAGTGAGTCAAGCCACCTATTTGGCTAATTTCTAAGAAAATTTTTTGATCATTGTGTCCACCTCCATAACGGGAGATACAATAGGAATATTCAACAACACAGTTGTGTGACTCTAATTTCGAAAAAGACATTAACATTTTGAGCGCTTAAACGCCCAATTTTACGATTGTTTCAGCTTTTATGCTGCGGCACAGTCTTGCACCGGCAATGCCAGGAGCATTACAATGTGAAACACTATCGCGAATAAAATTCCAACAAAACTCTTATACTTCAAGTAGCTATGTTATTGCTAAAACATCGTAAAGGTAATTGTGAAGTTGGTTGCGCAATTCTGGCTTTTGTGAACATGTCACTATTGAGATTGCCGCAAAAACCGTACTATTGGAACTTTGAATTAATATTGTTAGACAAGAAAGTGGCATTCGAAAATGTTCCAATTTTCTATCGGGTCCTTGAAATCCTGCTAACCCCTATGTTTTATGATATAATCTGCTTGATAATATTAAATTGAGTGGGTAATAGTAGAAACATAATACGCACGATTAGCTCCTGGTAGTCCGCCCGCTTAAATTAATAAAGCAAATTAATTATCCGTAAATGATTGTGGCCCAAGCCCGAAACTGAACGCTACAAGAAAACAGACATCTGAAATGACATTCATTCTGAGTTTGGAAACAAAAAATGAATGCAATGCCATTAATGAAAAGAATTAAGGAAGTTATCACAATAGAACTTTTACAACCAAGTGTAGGTAAATTAAATATCACACATTTGTGCTAAGTCAGCGACCCCAGAACAACATACTCGCAGATTGGCTGTGGTATAAGAGCAGCACAATCAACAAATTTCTACTACCCCTTAGAGATTTTCTTTTGTCGAATTGTTGTGTGATATATAAGATTAAATTTTGTCCGAAGACAGGTCCGGGCACCTTGTAAATACCACGATGCTTCATTTAATGCCGGAATCATAGAACTAGAATAAATTTCACTATATTATAATGCACTCATGTCATTCGAGCCAATAGATCCTAATGATTACTTGTATATCCGTTTACTAGCCCAATTCACAAGGAATTTTTCACATTTTTAAAACATAGGGGGAAAAGTTAGCAGATTAAGATAAGAGCTACAAACAAAGAAGACAGATGTAGTTCATATATACTAAATGCACAGTCGTACATAGAATATTCAAATTCTTGATTTGTACACACCGCCGTTTGTCTAGCGAATCCTAATTAAAATACTTCACATGAAGAAAATGAAAATATAAAATTCTAATAACAATCTAACAAACTTTTGTGCAAGATTTTGTCGGGAAAACTGCGGACATCCTCCCTTACCATGTACGTTTAGCATCACAGAGAGAAAGTAGTACAAATATTGTTTGTCGCGAATTAAAAAGTGCAATTATATCACCGCCACGTTCAGCTACTTAAACGAATCTGATCTTTTCCGATACTCTTCAACATAGTGCAAATTGGCCAACATGTCCGGCTAGAAAGACGGTAATTTCTCAAAGACCGAGATTTAATTCCTGGAAGAATATTTCAAGAAAAATGTTTGGTTATAAATCCAATGCTTAACAACGGAGTTAATTATCCTGGTATAAAGAAAAATCCTAAAATATATACATAGGTGTACTCACAAAAGGCAAAGACATTATTACATGATGGTGACTACGAACTTGTAATAATATTGGGGTAGCATAAGAACAGGATGTTCATTTATGTCATAATGTGTGTATCTTTCTTTTTATTTAAAAAAAAAGAGAAAAAAACGTAATTGAAATGTATACTCCAAAATAATTCCTAATAAAAAAAAAATGTCCCTTATACATCAAAAGAATAAGTGTTATATAACGGAGTCTTCATATGGTTTATGAAAGTAAAAGTTATAAAGTGACAGGGTAATACGAGAGTGAAAATACGGACGTGGATACTGGGAAATAAAACTGGAATGAAACTGGGAGGGAAAACTGGTAGCGGAATATCTGGGGATAATAACTGGATTAGTAGGATTTAACTGTACTAACGAAGGAAACCGAAATACACTAATACCTGTAGTTTTTCAGATAAACTAATTTGCAATATATTAACTTAGAATCAACATTGTCGAGATATAATTCAATAAATAAAGGCCGAACATAAGAAAATCGCCGCGTGCGATGGTTTAATGATCAAATAAGGGTCAAAATAGAGTGTTTAAAAAATGAAGTCCTTTTAATTTCCCTTCAAAGAAATAAGAATTAATACTTCTTAAAATGAAGAAAATAGTGAATACTGTGTTGTGAACAAATCGCTTAGAGCGATTTTTCTTAAAGGGGATAAAAAAGATTTTCACCTTCAATAAAATGACTTACTGAGGAACAGAACGAGCTTAGGAGATTGAAATAGCAGGAAGCCATAATATGTACCTGCTTCCGATATGACCATTGCAGATATTCAAAATACTTATCTCAATAAACAAGCAACAATGGTGTATCCCCAAAAATTAAAGCTAATAATCCGTGATACTAATCTATAATTTTCTATGGTTTATAATACCGTAAGTTTTCATATCCGTCTTGTCCACTTATGTGAAAATGTATAACTCTAAAAATATAGATTAGAAAAAGGAACCAATCCTTCTGTTTGACTCATCTGAGGAGCATGTTATGTTGTTTTGTACGCCATGCCTGACTCCTGTGTTGCGAAATCCCTTTAGATGTGTTATATTGATATACTTACAGAATGCTGTTGTATTTTATATTTATACTTACAGTAACGTAAGTAGTACCAGGTGCCTCGAAATCACCGCGAAGATATCCGTCAAGTTGTTTGCCTTGGTGATCTCTGGACAACAAAATGAAAAAAACAAATTATATTTCAAAGAAACACTATTTAGAGATGGATAGTTGGTCCTCATATTAAATATTATATCGTAAAGAATCAACCATTTAAGTGCAATTTTGCGTCAAGAACAACTAAAGCAGAAAGTAGCTTATACCTGATATTATGAGGATACAAGTAGTCGAATCGACGGTGATTTCAAGCCCACGGACCCTCATTCAAGTTTTTGTGACATTTATGGTTAGTCCAGTTTTCCTCGAATTTTTTGATTTGCAAGTGCGAAATCATTATTCCGGCTTGCCATGCTACTCACTTAAAAATTATCATTGATTTTGATCTAAGACATTTGATTCGTAGTGATGCGCCTAATGTGCATTGGTCCTCATTACCAAATTGGCAATTTAGATCATAGAAGTAGATCATTTTATTATGACGTGCCCTACCAACCTCCGCGATGGCGACGTTATTTCTCAGTTCGTTGTTATCAAGCACTGAAGGAAGCAACGTCCAACTAGTTATAACTTAATAGGGACGCATAAAATTCGAACACCCTAATTCGATGCTGATGGAACCCGACAAACTATATTTTGGGTTTATCGCGAATGGAGTAAATTCCCCGTCGTGCATATACCCATCATATATAATATTATGCAGGCCTTGCGGTTTGATAGAGCTTGCGATTGTATTGATTTGCACATTATGTACTAACGCAGAATTCAGAATATGTAGACCACAGATCAATGAAGGAAACGATAAAAGTAACTATTAATTATTTGATTTTCATTTTTTTCATTACAATTCCTAGTTCCATTACTAGACCCGTGGAAAACTTAAAGTACCTACTATCGTACATATCGTAAAAGCAGTTTAACAAAAATTAAAAAAGTCCTTTTTTCACAAGGCTCTGAAGAGTTCGAGATCCAACATAAAGTACTTCTGTTCTCTAATATCCCGTCATTACATTAAATACATTGTTATCAGTTCTAAATACATCCACCACACAAACCTATCATTACGTTCTTTGTTTTCGTCCATAATTACATTCTTCACATGCTTTTCCAATAGCGTGTTTGAGTTTGAGAAACGTTTTCAAGTATGTTATTATTGAACTGTTCACCCAAAATTTAATGTGGGTTCATTACCTTTTGTTGGAAATAGTTATGCGATGGAGAAGTATCTACTACATTCAACATGTAGGTATTGTTATGTGAAGTTGATTCAGTAATGGGTCAGTTTATTGTTCCATTTTTCAAAACGTTTATATGTTCAAAGAAAACAGTCTGATGTGACAGTTTGAATTCAAATATGCAAGTTGTCTCCATTTTGAACTAAAAGTAAAGAAAACCCAAAATTGATGAGAACACGATTGAAAATGATGCAATGAGCAAAAAACAAGAGTTTGATCCAGCCGAAGAATTCCTAAATGGAATGTGACTGCAGCAATGTTCCAATGTTGTGCACCATTCTGGTTATCAAATTGACATTAAATTCAGTACACATTAGGATGAATGAAACCAATGTAAAGGACATTTCCAAATAAACAAGAAGAACTGCATTCAGAAGCTGAGGAGACTAAATACAATTCAGAAGATATCACCAACATGACGGGGGGACCATTTGCAAGTGTAAAGAACAAAGCGGGTGTGGAAACGAAAAATGAAATAATTCCTGAAAGAAATAAACTTGCAAAATACAATAAATTCAATGTAAATGGCCATGAAACAATAGAAACAACAAGTTGAAAAGTTATGTCGAGTATTTTCACATGACACTGAATATCAATCGCTGGATCTATACATGGGCAGCGTACGTGAGGGCAATGTATAATCTGCCAGCACTATCAAATCAGACAAGGTGTTAAGTTATTCTTCTGTTCAGTGTGAAATGCCGCGGATCATCGAATAAACATTAGGGAAAATATTATCATTGTGAATGAAGTAGTCCTGGAACAAAAACTTCAAGCATCAAGTTCAGATGGGAACTTACTTGTCTAGATAATACTGAGGGACATTACCTATAGAAAAGATTGTTGAAAATTTAGAACAAAAAATTAGCCTATGTAAAACATGTAACTATTATGAACAATTGAACATTCAAGACTCCTAAAACTTGGCGAATACTGTCGATTTTTTGTTATCTCCATTAGCCATCTTAGATTGAACATTAAAATTGCTTTAAATGAACATCTGAAACATAGAATTTTCAAAAATAATATTTTAATTTTAATCACATTAAACAGGGTAATCCGGGTATTTTAATCACATTAAATAAATATAATCAGCTGATTAATGTGATTATCAATGACATTTTTACGCATACTTTTGGTAGTTCATTGACTAAAATTAAAATAATCAAATCAACTCAGTTGATAAACGCACCCTAAGCCAAGATTTTTCGGTACAGGTGAACAATATTACTGACCGTAGTGAAGCACGGGTTAAACAGCTAGTATCAAATAACTAATCAGGCACAAGAATCCACCTGTGGGTTTTACAGGCGGGAAACTATATTGGCACTATCGGAAATCGATTATCTGGTACAAGCATATTGATTAGAAAATCGCTCACTCCATACCATTCTGCCTGGGAAGGTTATCCAACCTCTTCTCTCTGTAAAAGATGAATGAGAAAAACAAGCTGAGATTCTCGAGCGAAAGTCTGCAACATGCTCCTAATGATAGGATCGATTTATCTTGCATACATTTCATTCATTGCCTGTGTCTTCTCTGTGTTATTATCTTGGAGGATTCTCTATATAACATGCTAGGAAAAAGACTTATCTCATGTGATCTAACATTATACATACTTGACATGGTCATACCTGCAATTGCTGGAGCTATAAATATGTAAGATGATGGTAGACAGACCAACCTCTGAAAGTAAGTGTCGGACTACTTTTTAGGTTCAATTGATAGAAAAAGAAAAGTGTTATGTAAAAGAATAAACTAGTGGTCTCTTTTGAAAACCGATTTACGTGAGCATGAAATCTTCTGTACAACATAGAATTGAATTTGAATTGAATACTTTTATTTATTTGTACAAGAAAAATATTATAAACAATACATCTCCTATATGCTAAGTCTAACTTCTGAGGAGGATGATAAAATCTTTATGAAAATAAATCGTTGATAGACATCAAATTTGTGTTGATAATAATATTTGTGGTAGGTAGCAAAAATATCACAGATAGAAATTTAGAATTATAACAAATTACAACCACCATGACCAATAACTTCTGGAACATTCTGAATGATCACATCTCCGTACATGTTTTCTATGTGGATCTTGTACAACAAGCACAATATCTCCACATCAAATCAAATGTAAACCAACGAAAGATAAAAATCCAACACAACTTATTATCGATAGAAAACACCGTCTACATTGGTTTCCAATCTGCAATGTTCATGCAGATTTCTTCTCAGCTAGACAAGTGAACACTATGCAATATGCAAATCCATTTGCATGTAAATGCATAGAGGCATAATATAAATTTAGGAGCCCGCGTCCCATTACCATAAAACCTCATTCTGTGCCCGACGGCCTCATGCCAATATAATAACATAATTTGAAAAATGGAATCCCATAAATCACGGAGGTATTACGGTCTCTGTATGCGTGCTGAGGGCAAGTTGCATCGGGAGGTGAACAAATAAGTTACTCGGGGAGTCGCAGACTTGCAGGAGACCAGAGACATGCCCTGCAGACCGGCGGGGACCAGGAGTCCTCGCAAGGAGACTATGACTAGAGCTGACTGATCTTCATCACCAGAGCTACCAGAGCTACAGTTATACCTCATCTAGAGCTCCTGTCCCGACAGAAATAGATGAGCTCGAAATAGAAATCAAATTAAGAAGATTTAGAGAAAAAAATCTTGCCAGTTGGAAGAATGTGAATACCAAACAATATATGACATGTCATAGGTCGTTATTATTGCTTCGCCGTCAAGAAAGAAGAGCTACCTGCCGTTTTACTATACCACAAGTATTTGTCTTATGTTGAATGTTAGTTCTCAATTGATTATACCTGAGAACAACACTGGACGAGGATAACTACCTAATTTGTAGCTACTAAATTCAACCATCATCCAATTCGGAATGGATCAATATATCAACTTGACTGTGTTTCGTGGATGTGAATGTTTATAAAAACACAAGACATATTTACACCTTCAGAAGAGCCGTTTCAGTTAATGAAAAAGTAACTTTCCAGCTCCAAGAGGTTAAAACCTCAAGATGAAACAAATGGTTATTTTTATTCTAATTCAAAATAAAATGGGCATCTGAATTCCACAAAACTGGAATGAATTCGAAAATCGTGTGAAAACAATAAGAAGAACAGAAATCAAAGCACCGCTGACATACGAATTTCAAATTTACACCATCCAGGCATCCATGTGTTCAAATCATCGAACAATCTCATGAATTTGTACATGTATCTGAAAATCTTGAACATTCAATATCATGTTCATATAGATTCATTATTATTCTTTAGATATTTATTATTTAGTTCTAAAGAAAAATTCTACACCGGGGAGTAGAATTTATTCGAGTTTTTTTTTTAATCCTGTTAGAGAAACCTTGTTAATTTTAATTAGTTGTTACACTTTTAATTTTGAAATTTATTAGGTAGCCTCCTCCGCTGTCTTGTAATTAAATTAGAATACTAATCACCAGCTCAGTGGGAGTGGGTACCTCAGTCTCTCTCCTTAATGAGAATCGAACCAAGGTGGTGGTTCTGGCCATACAGATGGAACATATTGAAGATATCCCAGACAAGATAACGCAAATGAATTTTAGATTCAAAATGTTATTGTGACTGTGGTTAGAATGGTACATGTATATGTATGTGTGTGAGTGTGTGTGTGAGGGGGCGGGGGTCCTAAGTTCAAGATGATGAATACCTACATGCTTCATTGCTTTCAAAAAGGAAAGAGAATATTTCAACGCTCCTCACCAGATGGTTGTATGTACATGACAATGAAATTGAAGAAAACCACAAGGAAATTTTTTCAAGAGCGAGAATTATATCTCTCATCAAGTAAGAAGCGATATTAACAATACAATTCTTCAGGACTTTCAGTTTCAACAATATTACTATCTCTGTCTACCTCAGTTATTTAATTATGATATGGAGGTTATCCTTTTCTAACAGTATGGCCATACCTTAGTACAAATATATCTAAGGTTAATAAATATGTCAACTATTCGCCACAGATTCAGTCCGTCATTTTTAAACCTCCTTAAAATAAACATGAGAAAAATATAACCAAGTGTGCAAGTGAGTACAAGGCCTCCATTATAGATATTATTTATATCGGAAAAGGATTATAAACCAAAGAGGCAGATTCATCGCTTCGTATCAGGAGCCAACAGGTTTAGGAGCGAACCAGTAATTACCAGCCAGCCTGGTATCTGCGCTACTCGTGTTAATGACTCCCCTGCTCTCAAGCCAAGTCGCTACTCACTTTGCCAAGTGCTATAATCTAAGTGTCACTGGATGCCACTTCCAACACAACTTAAACTTGCTTCAAACGCTATAAAAAATGCACTCTCAACAGTGCAACACGGTCTTTTTCAAGTATATCATTGAAGTAAATAAGCACCGGCTATGATATATGAACTTTATAATGATAATAAAAAAAAGTTATAACAAGTTGAGCTTCTGTGCTAGTATGAGGGCAAAAGGAGAAAAAACCTAGACCCACGCACACCAATGAAATGTGTAGTGTTGCGTTTTGTTCGTTCATTAGTGGTTACAGAATGTTGAGATTCGAAATTTTCTGAGTCCTCCGGCTAAATTATGATTTGTACTACAATCAGCATGGCCGTTTTAAGTAGGGGGGTCAGCAGGGAGTAGATTATTTCCCCCATAACGTCGCTTTCGATTTCACTCCTGAAGAACGGACCGTCTAGATTGCTATTAAATTCCCTTTTTCTATAAATATTATACACTAGCGGGCTGTCGCCCGCTTTGCGGGCCGAGGCATGGCCGTGAAAGCAAAAAATCCTTTTTCGCCAATGGCAGGTGTTGTAGTGGGAGTTTCGAAACATCCCGTCTTATTGCACATCTAGACTATAAGACAAAGCTACCTACCAAATTTCAGCTTCCTAGGACTTACGGTTTGGGCTGTAGAGCGATGATCAGTCAGTGGTCAGTGGTCAGTGAGTGTCTTTGACATTTATATATTAAGATTACTTCGGATATACCCAACCCAAGTAAAGACCCATCTCCTGTCAAATAAAACTATAAACTCTATAAAACTATCAATATAGACCTGAGAACAGTGAATCAATCTAACTTTCGAAAAGCTTTCTCTCTTTGAAAAGCTTGCCCCTCGGTCATTTCTGGGTTTCGCCCCTGACCCTCTACCCTCCTGGCTGTGAATGTAGGGCTTATTCTGCCAGACAGAGATATAGGAGTATAGAGCGAACAGCTGGAAACGGTCGGATGAATGAACACATAGATGAGGAGGCGGTTATTAATTAACCGGACTGCACTGGCACTTCCTGTCACCAGCCAATGTCCGGGGTCTAAACACTGGAGTAGATACTTCAGCAGCAGTGTCCTACGCTAGCGGTGCCTGGTCCAAAACACAAAAATGATAATCTAGTGTGATATGTACCTAATTTCACTCAATATACTGAAAGTACCTAGGCTCAGTTTATGAAAACCATGTTAGAATGCGACACTCAACTAGTTTGTCTAAATGTGTGTGTGGGTTCGTGGTAATTTTTGAGTGACTATCAGCAACGTGTAGAAAATTTTAAGTCTCACTCAAAACTTTTCGAAGATATCTTTAAAATCTCGCGATATTGTGTTCGTGGGTTTTTGGCAAAGCCAGCACCTGTCCCATGGTCACATGAGTGCGGGTATATTTCAACTCAGTCTCCTCAATACCTGGATCAGGTACTAATCGTAACTCATTCCTCCCTGACAGCTGGGACAGATCGCCTAATGGACGAGAGAATGGCTTCTAGTCCAAGTCTTAAGCAAAAACTGATGGAACTTGCCAAGAAATGTTTTACATTCTCACGTTCTTCAGTCTTCTGATATTGCGTAGAAATTTTGCCATTCTTGACAGAAAATGGAAACTTGAATCTCTACTGAAAAAAACCGAATTTGTACGAATTCTCCAACCAAGAATATTTCACACATTTTTCATCAAAAACTAAATGATAATAAAACTTTATGCTAAACATGCATTAATGGAATGATGCTAGATTCAGCTATAGCGCTCGTCTGGTAACCAGGCTAGTGTCGGGATGTGAGAGTTCGTAGCCCGCCCAATACCTACAAAGCTCATTTATTCATATAAGCTCAAACCAACCCATCGACCGTTTTTTAACCCATAAGTCTACTTGAATCTCATTAAAATGTTAGTACTTTTGAAGAAAAGGAAGGACTTGACAAAATGCTACAAGGTCTAGAGTCTAGAATCTCTAGAGGAAAACTAGAGATAGCACCTGAGTCGTCAGAGCATAACTAAAATTCAATAGGAATCTGCAGGGGCAACATTAGTGTGTGTCGCACGTCTCAAATGAAGAGGCTTGCGTAGCATTCCACTACATAAATTTCGTCATATGAACCGTCAGAATTCTGCTTAAAATTCAAGCAGCGCCTTCTCTTCTCTACGTATGCAAATTTTCACGAAATAAGAGGTTTCCTTATTTAAAACCTCAAAAACTGTTTATGTGACGTTGTTCAAAACACTTTATTAAAACTTGTTCTCCGGTTTCCTACAGGTAACGAGAACTTTTCTCCAAGTTTCAAATTCGCACAATTTGTTGCTTGCGGTAGATGTGAGAGATTTGCGATATTTCCACCGAAACTTGTTCAGATCTCGGAGTTTTGCGATACTTGCAGTGAAACTGGTGAATATTTAGGGACATAAGTTCTAGGATATGTCCTTAATGTCTTAATTAATTGTTTTGACCTTGGTATAAGAAGATTTTGCTAAGAAGTATTTTAAAAGATTAAAAGATCACTAGATACTGAAGACAGAAAATCTTTTAATTTATGAGAAATATAAGCATCTCAACTTTACAACCTTCCTCAAAACTAAACTTGACACAACAATCATATCTGTCCATTGAATATTTTTACTTTTATTGACTGCAGTACTCTGACATCACACATCACATAGCTGACTGTGACTACTGGTAAGTTAACGAATATTGAGGGGAACACACTGATTCTTTGATCTTTCTATCTGTGGAAAAGAATTGTCCAAGAAATGTGCAAATAATTTAATAGCTTCCTCTCTCTTTGTAAAGTTAAAAAAAGAGAGAAAAAAAAACAAAAAGAAAAAAAAAAAAACAAAACAAAACAAAAACAAAAAAAAAACAAAAAGGAACTACTATTACTAATTTAAAGTTAAAAAAAGAAGGAAAACATTGAAATAATTTCAATAATTCAGTAGGCTCACGTTCTGTGTGTTCTGTAGGTGCATAATGTATAGAATAGAATAGAATAGAATATAAAGATAATTGTATTTATCAGTGAAGATTTTACAATGGTGGTTGGCAGATTAATACAAAAAAAATATGTATATACATTTAAAAAATAAAAATTTAGGTCCTAGTAACAGAAAAATTCGATCTCACAATAGAAACCAACGGCTATCCCCCAGGCAGCCGGATCACATGACATAAAGCCCAAGGCAGTAGAGAAAGAGATCAAGAAGTCCTCAGGGGCACATCCCGCCCGCATTCGGTCGGATAATCCGTCCGCCCAATCAAGAGCCGTGGAATTGTGATCGGCCGGTGCATAATGTATTGATAAGTAATCTGAATTTTTTTGTTTTTTGTTGTGTATTTTGTATAATACATTATAAATAACCCTTACATTTTGTAGTTTACTACAAATAAACACCCTTGCCCAAATTGGGTGACATTGGGGCATATTATTATTATTATAAACACGAATTTCTATCTGTTGCGGTAAGTGGTCCACTGATTCGTTTGTTAGGTAAAAATATTCATATATAAATAGAGTGTTGTTGTTTAACCTCAGAAAATAGACAGTGTAAGTTACTTGAAGAAGAAATTCGACGTAAAAGCAAAAGTGCATCCCACCGAAGAAATTTCCGCGACCTTACACATCATTTTATTCTATTTCTGACATCATCAGTCCTTCAGATCACTACACCTCAACTTATGCATGAAACGCTCGGATATTTTCATGATCTAAGTACAATAATTTTTGATCTGCAGCTTTTCCAAATTCAAAAGACCTTACAAAAAAATGCTAAATCGGCAAACAATTCACTACTTTTGAAAACGGGATATAAACTGGACCAATAGTCCAGGCACTTGCATTGTTCCCACAGGAAAAGGATATTTACCAGGAGCAAATGAAGAACAAACGGGCATGGGAACTAGTTTGAACCTGAAGGATAATGAATCGCCCTCCAGTCCCCTCACTGGTCTGCTGGAGTAAGTGCGCTCAATTATCCAGAGCCCAGGACACGCTGAGTGACGTTTCCGCCAGGACAGAGATGACAGGACCAGGTCCTGGGGTCACTGGGATGAAGGGGTCAAGCATGAGCTTGGAACAGGATCAACTCCTTAAGACTCTGGCAGCTTTGGTTTGGCATGATGAGATTTGGTACGAAGAACAAAATGAGAAAATATAGGATAGGAGAAAGCTATAGATGATGATCTGAGAGCTAATAATTAACTATCAGAAATAAAAGCTACAATAAGACCGTCTCACCTGTCGAGTTACAGAGCTAGTTCTTCAGATTGATATTCACTTAACTACAGAAGCATAATCCTACGAATATAAAAACTAAATACACTCACCCACAGAGATCGACCGAGTATTACTTATTAACTTTCAAACAAACCTAGTAGCAAGTATAGCAACACTTGAAAAGCTGAAATTCTACACAATGTTAGCCTAATAATGTGCACTAAGAAATGCCCTAATTTTATAAATGGTATCGGTCGAAAAACCTTTTTGGCATCGAATTTCTGATTTTTGGCTGATAATTTTATATGAGTTAGGTTTGGAATAGGTTTTGATTTATACGTTCCATGTTCCATTTTATGTTTTTTACTTCTTCTTCTTTAACTCTCTTATATAAGAGATATAAACTATAAACTTATACAGGGTCTTCATAAAGTCTCACCCAGGACTAGGTTTCTCGAAAACGACTCAGAATATCAAAAAACGCAAAAACCTGTATTCCTTTATATTTAGGGGGATTGATTTTCAGCCAAAAAAAATTTGCCTACACGGCCCCAGTCAGGCTGGGCATGGACCAACTTTAAAATCTTAAATAGAATGGTATGTTTTGTGGCATATTGTTTTAAAAGTCTTATTGAGAGAAGTTCATTACAATAAATTTCAGTGTGCTACGACTTACCGTTCTTGAGATACAGGGTCGGACGTCCTGCGTAATATCCATATATTTTGACCTATAACTCGTTAACCGTAAATTATGGAGAAAATTTTTCATGGTAATAATAACTCCTTATGACAAGACCTTTCTAACAAGTTATAACTCGACATACTCTGTTGATGTTAGTCAGCCAGCCGGACGAACAGTCGAAAAAAATTTAACGAAAAAACAAATCAAGTTTTAACTTGTTCGAAAGTTCTTGCCATAAGGAGTTATTATTAGCAAGAAAAATTTTCTCCATAATTTACGGTTAACGAGTTATAGGTCAAAATATATGGATATTACGCAGGACGTCCGACCCTGTATCTCAAGAACGGTAAGTCGTAGCTCACTTAAATTTGTTGTAATGAACTTCTCTTAATAAGACCTTTAAAACAATATGCCACAAGACATACCATTTTATTTAAGATTTTAAAGTTGGTCCATGCCCAGCCTGACTGGGGCCGTGTAGGCAAAAATTTTTTGGCTGAAAATCAATCCCCCTAAATATAAAGGAATACGTGTTTTTGCGTTTTTTGATATTCTGAGTCGTTTTCGAGAAACCTAGGCCTGGGTGAGACTTTATGAAGACCCTGTATATAAACCTCATCTGAATATAAGGCAATAATAACTAGACCATCAGTGACACTATTGAACTCAATAGAGGAATGGGAGAGACCAGCAACCAAACGAAACATGAAGGCAAGACAAAGCTGAAATGAGACAGCCATCTCTTTTATACCTCCATAAAACATACATTGCCGGGGGTGAATGGAAAGCGGTCTGAATGCAAGTAGTGAGAGAGAAAGAGATAGAGAAAGAGATTGTTTCGCTGTATGAATATAAACAAAGGAAAGTTAATCGTTCATCAAAACGAATACAATAATATTGTATGTGGAGAGAGAGAAAAAGAAAGCGAATTGAATGGAGGAAGAGAATAAGGGCGGGGGAGAGAGGGAGAGAGAGAGAGCGAGAGAGCGAAAGAGAGAGAGAGAGAGAAAGAGAGACAGAAGGAGAGAGAGGAAGAGTCATTCAACGAAGAGAGGAACACAAAGAAAGTGGAATAAAGGTAGGGAAGGGAGTGAGAAAAAGAGAGAATTGAAGTTTAAAGGGAAGGAATGACAAATAGAGAGGGGGGATGAAGAGAGGGGAGGGGAGGGGGTTATCGTGGCTTTCCACGGGCGTGAACACAACAGCCCAAGGCATTGTTGAAAGCTTGATATGTGTCTGACTGCTGTCTACTGAGTACACAACACCACCATTGGACAAATACCAAACACAATAGAAATAGGACACCGGTCAAGTAGCGTAGCTAGGGTGGGGGACTGATTAATGAAATTAAATATTGACATATAGAAATGACAGCTATACAATACACATTAATACCTACACAAGTAATTTTAATTTCTATTCATAAGTACTTACGATATGTGATGTCCATAATTTTATAATTTTTCAGAAGTACCTACTACTATCAAATAAAACAAAAGCAAGAGCGATTAATTGTTATCCACAAAAAAATACGAGTATGTGAATATGTACATTGTACAAACATACATATACATATAATAGCATCTATTAGATAATATCATTCTTTATATGTTTACGAGTTACAATGGATTTGATGTTTTTTGGTGGACAAGTTAATGATGGTTAGACATATAATTATAATTGAACCTTGGGTGTTATTTGGACCAAAGGATAGAGGAAGCACTCGTGTAAATGGGATATCAAACAACTTAATGTCACGGATAACTAGAAACTTTTCCATGGTCCTGACCAGAGTAATGTAACTAGAGATAGACGGTGTTATATTCGTATGTAACACTTTACATATTGGTCTGTTTACAGATGTTTGAACATTTCAAATTTCAAGCTAGCGAAATTACAAAGAATTACAGGCTTTACGTTTCCTCTCAGGGAAGTGTCTTTTAACAAGAATGATTGTGCAAGTGTTCCAACACAATAGAGCAATTAGCATCATGCCTTTGCTCACCGTGTTCAATCCAGACGACAGCAAAACCAATGAACATCAATGATAACAAACGCGATTAAAAGAGGCATGAATGGAGAAGACGCTTTGAATATAAAGTTCAAATAAATATTTTCATTTGTCATTCATTCGCTAAAAGAAGCACTTGCTTCAATTTCCAGCAAAAAGCTTGAGATGGAGTGGGAGAAAATCTGAATATTTTCTTTTCTAAAGTTGAGGAGAGAGGGGACGTTTTCAGTACTCCGAGTGATAAGTTTAATTACTGTCAGGGAGGATTTTATTGGAATTCAATAGACACGAGATGATTTCAAAAGAAACACTACCCACACAAAAGGCGTTCAAGATTGGAGGAGACAGACTTCTTTTTTATCCTTTTCAAAAAGGAAAAAACTCCTCTCTTTATCAGATAGTTACTCCTCTCTCCTCTCATTCTCTCCTCCTGTTTCTCTCTCCCGCATTATTCCCATTTTTTTTCGTGTTCCTTTGTGGATGACGAAACTTTAACGTTGTGTAATATCTAGGAAATGTCCATTATGTCCGATTAGTTGAGTGTTTATAACTTTAAAATCTACAATATATGTATTACTGTCAAGAGTAAATTTGCTGTGGAATAAAAAGACAAAAAGTCTAATATTTGAAGGAAAAATATCCTTTAAGAAGAAAAGATCAATTCAAATCAGTACTCTCTAGAAAGTACTGGAGAATATTTGCATGCCGAAACATTCCATAGCGGTGTTTCGCAATTTTCCTCTCACCTCTGGAGCCCCTCCTCCGCCCTGAGCTTTCAGCAGTTTCCACACACCCCATAACACAGACAATGCTGGAGAGAAAAGAAATCAAATTTGATATTCAAACTGAATTATGTTAGAAAAGTTGTGCTGATGTGCTGCTATGAATTGAAGACGAATGAGCCTGGGGGCCCAAGAAAGTGAAAAGCTTTTAACTTGAGCTTCTTGAGACATCAGTGGTGGCCTTTCCAATCACTCTTGGGGTGGAGAATTCTTTCATATTCTCAATTACTAGAATAATAATAATAATGTCGCCTTATTTATACTGCCAGATTAGGACTATTTAGTCCCATTATTCCAGCAGTAAGCCCAAGACGCATTATTATGTGGTAAAAATCCCAAATGGGAGGGTAATTTGCCATGTCCTGGCTGGGTTTCGAACCCGCGACCTCTGGATTTCCAGAGTGCGGCTCTTACCACTGAGCCTGGACTAGAAGATATTTTCAAATTGCTTTTCTTTAATAGCATTAGAATCCCAGGAATGTTCTTATGCTGAATTAGATGATATAACAGTGAAAAGGTTATCATCTCTCCTGCAAAACTTTACCGGTAATTCACATGCGGGACTTTATTTAGCAAAATATTCCCCAAATTTTGCCACTGTTTCCTTGTCATATACTTTCGCTCCATCTTTTGTTTTGCGAATTCTCTCAATTTTCGTTTGAATTCGCGTTGTTAGTTCTGCTAAAAACCTAACTCCCACCAGATCTTTTGTCCTTCACAACACAATGACAATTTGTAAAGAGAAGAAGTGGAAGAAGATACAGAGAGAAGTCCAGGGACTTAGGGGAGACTTCAAAGTTTTTAGAACTTCAATAATAGAAAATTATCAAGACTATGATGATTCACAATGGCATGTAAATATTTTATTTTTTCAGTAAATTAGAATTATCTGCTTGAGTATCCACATTTAACAGCTTGACAGAATGTCTGAAGTCATACATTTCTCATCAAGGCTAAAACTGGTTGATGTGATGAAAACGTGAATTGGTGAATATAATTAGTGAAAATACCATTATTTGTTTTTCTAGTATTCCATTAAAGACTGATTATTTTGAAAATTCAGTTCTGAAATTAAAAGCATTTCGAAATAGTCATAATCTTTGGCGAACCATGTAGATATGTAGGTACTTACTCATTACTGTAGGTACTTAGTCATTACTGAACAAGATTTAATTTTTAACGATGCTCTCAACAAATCCCGCTTGGACCCCAGCACCTGAATTACGAGTGCCCTATACTCGACTACTCGTACTTTACTGCCATACACATAGAATGAGCTAATCCTATAGAATGATAAAAAATGAAATCATGGACATACTCGTAGGAGCACAACATCGATGTCACGAACATTTTATGACATACAAGTCCACAAATGGGACATTTTTTATGAAGTTTAACTTAGCTTAAACCCTGTTTCATAATAGAATGGGAACATTTAAGTTGTCATGTGTCAGTCAAGTTGTGTCCCGCCAGGTACAGCTAAACATCTGAATACTGTCCATTTCAAGAGGAATTTAAAAAAATGCTTTTATGAAAAGAGTCATACTTTTATTTCTATTTATTAAATTGTTTTTTAAGCTCTTTAACCATCTGTTTTTCTGTGTCCATCCATCTTTTTCTTTCGCATATTATTTATTTCCATTATTTTTCCAAACAACATGGTCATAAATTTTTGTAGGTGCTATAGTGAATGCATTATTGTTGTTTCAAATTTAATTATCAAATTACATGTTATTTGATTACCCAACATGGTGTTAACTCAATACAAATGTGTAACACGACCTAGGTACATTATTCTACTCTGACCGTCATAAATATTAGCAGCAATACGTATAGATTATACACCGACATTGGGGATACTTAATACCTAAATAAATGTATTTGATCAACTCTGAGATATACAAGACCTTACATTATCAGCAGAAACAAGATATGAGCCCCCGCATTCAAAATGTTAAAAAAAAATACACATCCTTTTTTTCTCTGCCCAACAGCCCTTACGATACAAACATGTTCATTCTAATTCAAACATTCTCATAATTGAAAAAAAAAACAACATAAAATTCTGCGATTCCAAACAATACACAAATCTCTTATTTTATTGGATCTAATGGATTAAGAAGAGATTAGGTTCTCTCGGATGCTGCTCCATACAACATGCTAATGAGGCAGTGAGGCTCCCATACAAGCTGACATCATCTCTGTAGACTCGGAATCTGGTTGTGTCCCAGATAAGACATTCAACCAATATGGAAACCAGATCTAATGTTACTTTAGCTGATAAGATAATGTCGTAGTTTACTGATTCTCAGAGTATGTTTACTGATTAGCTTAAAATCGAATATTTCTTTCTAGGTGATAGTAAGATCTGTGTGAATGGGACTTAAATGGACTGTTAATGGGACCACCAGTAAAACAATTCAAACTTTTAAACCAAAACCTA
>JAMCCL010000238.1:0-50768 GCA_024516035.1 Bactericera cockerelli
AAAGTAGCTCTAATTCATGGTTGCGAGGAAAAAAGCTGTGAAACATTCATCTTTATAAATCAAAATCAAGGAAAACTGAACATAATTTAGTCCAACCTAGATATAAGAGAAAAATAATCCAGGCCCAATTTACTTCTCTTTAAGGAAAAATAACCTCTTTATAAGAGAAACTTGTATGTAAGAGAAAAAAATCCGATCCCTTCCGTTCTCTTATATCGCAGGTTCGACTGTATAAAAAATAAGAACAAGCCTTCACTCAATAAAGCACTGTCACTCTGGAAATACCCAAATCTCCGTTTCAAAAGTCACACATTCTGATTGGTTATTTCGTTCAACCAATCAGAGTGCGTTGAAAAGGAGATTTGGGGAATTTGAGAGTGAGAGAGCTTTCTGGAACAAGAGCCAGGTCATGTATACAAACTCCACAGGGTATGACTTACCACTTAATGTGGTCCAACGACGATTTTCAGTCTCGGATTCAAGAGCGTCAAAAACAGAGGCTCCGATGAGAAGATACGTGAATGTACATACTATCAGGGACAAGGTCCGGATGTTCTGCTTCTTCATTCTTTGGGACCCACCATGCTGGTATTGTCTGGTCCAGGCCTATGGGAGAACAAGCTCGCCCCGCCAGACCATGCCTACCGCTCGTACAGTGCAGACAAGTCATGCTGGCTGCGTAGTCTCACACCCATTACCTGAAACAAAGCAAGAATCTGGTTAAGTGTCAGTGCAGACAAGTCTGGGTGCGCAGTCTCACACCCATTACCTGAAACAAAGCAAGAATCTGGTTAAGTTTTAGCGCAGACAAGTCTGGATGCTTAGTCTCACACCCATTACCTGAAACAAAGCAAGAGTCTGGTTAAGTTTCAGCACAGACAAGTCATGCTGGCTGCGTAGTCTCACACCCATTACCTGAAACAAAGCAAGAATCTGGTTAAGTTTCAGCGCAGACAAGTCTGGGTGCGTAGTCTCACTCCCATTACCTGAAACAAAGCAAGAATCTGGTTAAGTTTCAGCGCAGACAAGTCTGGGTGCGTAGTCTCACACCCAATACTTGAAACAAAGCAAGAATCTGGTTAAGTTTCAGTGCAGACAAGTCATGCTGGCTGCGTAGTCTCACACACCCATTACCTGAAACAAAGCAAGAATCTGGTTAAGTTTCAGCGCAGACAAGTCTGGGTGCGTAGTCTCACACCCATTACCTGAAACAAAGCAAGAATCTGGTTAAGTTTCAGCGCAGACAAGTCATGCTGGCTGCGTAGTCTCACACCCATTACCTGAAACAAAGCAAGAATCTGGTTAAGTTTCAGCGCAGACAAGTCTGGGTGCGTAGTCTCACTCCCATTACCTGAAACAAAGCAAGAATCTGGTTAAGTTTCAGCGCAGACAAGTCTGGGTGCGTAGTCTCACACCCAATACTTGAAACAAAGCAAGAATCTGGTTAAGTTTCAGTGCAGACAAGTCATGCTGGCTGCGTAGTCTCACACCCATTACCTGAAACAAAGCAAGAATCGGGTTAAGTTTCAGCGCAGACAAGTCTGGGTGCGTAGTCTCACACCCATTACCTGAAACAAAGCAAGAATCTGGTTAAGTTTCAGCGCAGACAAGTCATGCTGGCTGCGTAGTCTCACACCCATTACCTGAAACAAAGCAAGAATCTGGTTAAGTTTCAGTGCAGACAAGTCATGCTGGCTGCGTAGTCTCACACCCATTACCTGAAACAAACCAAGAATCTGGTTAAGATTCAGCGCAGACAAGTCATGCTGGCTGCGTAGTCTCACACCCATTACCTGAAACAATGCAAGAATCTGGTTAAGTTTCAGTGCAGACAAGTCATGCTGGCTGCGTAGTCTCACACCCATTACCTGAAACAAAGCAAGAATCTGGTTAATTTCAGCGCAGACAAGTCATGCTGGCTGCGTAGTCTCACACCCATTACCTGAAACAAAGCAAGAATCTGGTTAAGTTTCAGCGCAGACAAGTCATGCTGGCTGCGTAGTCTCACACCCATTACCTGAAACAAAGCAAGAATCTGGTTAAGTTTCAGTGCAGACAAGTCATGCTGGCTGCGTAGTCTCACACCCATTACCTGAAACAAACCAAGAATCTGGTTAAGATTCAGCGCAGACAAGTCATGCTGGCTGCGTAGTCTCACACCCATTACCTGAAACAATGCAAGAATCTGGTTAAGTTTCAGTGCAGACAAGTCATGCTGGCTGCGTAGTCTCACACCCATTACCTGAAACAAGCAAGAATCTGGTTAATTTCAGCGCAGACAAGTCATGCTGGCTGCGTAGTCTCACACCCATTACCTGAAACAAAGCAAGAATCTGGTTAAGATTCAGCGCAGACAAGTCATGCTGGCTGCGTAGTCTCACACCCATTACCTGAAACAAAGCAAGAATCTGGTTAAGTTTCAGTACAGACAAGTCATGCTGGCTGCGTAGTCTCACACCCATTACCTGAAACAAAGCAAGAATCTGGTTAAGTTTCAGCGCAGACAAGTCTGGGTGCGTAGTCTCACACCCATTACCTGAAACAAAGCAAGAGTCAGGAATATTAAGTTCCAGTACAGACAAGTCATGCTGGCTGCGTAGTCTCACACCCATTACCTGAAACAAAGCAAGAGTCTGGTTAAGTTTCAGCGCAGACAAGTCATGCTGGCTGCGTAGTCTCACACCCATTACCTGAAACAAAGCAAGAGTCTGGTTAAGTTTCAGCGCAGACAAGTCGGGGTGCGTAGTCTCACTCCCATTACCTGAAACAAAGCAAGAGTCAGGAATATTAAGTTTCAGTACAGGCAAATCTTGCTGGCTGCGTAGTCTCACACCCATTACCTGAAACAAAGCAAGAATCTGGTTAAGTTTCAGCGCAGACAAGTCATGCTGGCTGCGTAGTCTCACACCCATTACCTGAAACAAAGCAAGAATCTGGTTAAGTTTCAGCGCAGACAAGTCATGCTGGCTGCGTAGTCTCACACCCATTACCTGAAACAAAGCAAGAGTCAGGAATATTAAATTTCAGTACAGGCAAGTCATGCTGGCTGCGTAGTCTCACACCCATTACCTGAAACAAAGCAAGAGTCAGGAATATTAAGTTTTAGTACAGACAAGTCATGCTGGCTGCGTAGTCTCACACCCATTACCTGAAACAAAGCAAGAATCTGGTTAAGTTTCAGCGCAGACAAGTCATGCTGGCTGCGTAGTCGCACACCCATTACCTGAAACAAAGCAAGAGTCTGGTTAAGTTTCAGCACAGACAAGTCATGCTGGCTGCGTAGTCTCACACCCATTACCTGAAACAAAGCAAGAATCTGGTTAAGTTTCAGCGCAGACAAGTCTGGGTGCGTAGTCTCACACCCATTACCTGAAACAGAGCAAGCATATGGTTCAGTTTCAGTGCAGACAATTTTGGCTGCGTCGTCTCACTTTTATTGCCTGAAACAAAGGAAGAGTCAGGAATATTAAGTTTCAGTGCAGACAAATCATGCTGGTTGCGTGGTCTCACTCCCATTGCCTGAAACAAAGCAAGAGTCAGTAATATTAATGCCAGCCTGACGTGTACGAAGGGGACACAATTTTCTTTGTGAAAAGTCTGCTCCAACCAGGAATAGAACTCAGGATCTCTGGACTACGGGCAGTAGTCACAACCGTCACGCCACGTTGGACTACGGGATCCCGATTCCGATCTCCGGTTGGGGCAGACTTTTCGAAGAAAATTCCGTTCCTTCCAAACACGTAAGTTGACGTGAGGCTGCGCTACCCAGGGTGAGTGAGGTTGATGTGGTTAGCTGGTACGGTTCCCAGCGAATGGAGGGTAAAACCACCGTCTTGACTATCTGTCTCAATCAAAACGTTAAAACCAAAGAAAATCAACTGGTCACAATAGATCTAATATTAGGTCGCAGTGTTAATTGTAAGGGTTTCACTGAAAACCCTGCAACCAGGTCAGATAATAATAATAAAATTAAAAGCCAACCCTTTTAAAATATGGTAAACACTTATTGATTGTTGCCATTATTACCTATATGGTTAAACTCTCAAATATTATGTGAAAAAATACATGCACTGGGTGAGATCCGAACCAAAGGACCCACCCAATGCATGTGATTGTATTAATAATAATGTGACTTATGTTTGGCTTCGTCTGAATTATCAAATGATTGTACAACATGCATGCAAAATGTACATTAGATCAGTGGTTCCCAACTTTTATTCCATGATCGCCCCCAGGAACAGTTCTCGACCAAGTTTAAATAATTGAAAATATTATTATTTTGTTGTAATATTCCTGCATTTTCTTTGATATTTGTAAATTCCCATCTATTCAAAGTATTCCCACATGTCTGTATGTCAATTTTCTTAGAAGCGCCATATCTCGATAATTAATTGATATACAATAGGTAATGTAGGAATATTATTAACAGTTGTGACTATTGCCCGTAGTCCAGTGATCCTGAGTTCGATCCCCGTCGGAGCAGACTTTTCACACAGAAAATTCTGTTCCCTCCGTACATGTGAGGATGGCATTTCCGACCCTACCTAGGCTGGGTGAGGTTAATGTGAGTAGCTGATACAATTCCTAGCGAATGGAAGGTAAAACCCCCGTCCTAATCCTAATCCAGCATGGTAAATCAAATAGAATCGTTGGCGTTAGGAAGGGCATCCAACCTTTAAACAAAAAAAAAAAATGTGCCAAAACCAACCAACCTCAACCATGAGGTCGAACAACGTCGACCCTGCCTGAGCGGGATAAGACAGAGAAAAGAAGAAGAATGTTTGAATATTATTGTTGGAAATTTAACGCTTTACAAATATATGTGAGCATCATTATGCCGTAGGAGTCGTAGGACGTAAAGAAAAAAAAAAATATCGAGGGAAAATTGGATGGTGGTGGATTTTTTTTGGCCCTTTTCACCCCACTTTTTCGATCGACCGCAAAACTTGTCTATCTGTTACACCCTGTATCATTGCAATCTGTGCCTTTAGGCAGTGGGGATTTTGACAAAAACTTAAAAAGATTGTTTCCTTTTTAAAAAAATTGCTTGAATTTTATAGTCTAAAATATATTCGCGAATATTTTCAAATTTCAAGATTGGTACCAACATCGGCCGGTATGTTTGTGCCATGCACATGGTACTTACCGTGGCGTGGATAGCACTGCACATTACTCAGAGCCTCCTTTATTTTTCCAAGTCCTTCAATCGTTTACTTTTTACTCTGATACACCAGATATTGTACTGTCACTGAAGTTAAGCAACGTTGGGACTTGAATGAATGAATAATTGAATACGAATCAAATTCGAACCCATGTGATGACGTCTTATTGAGTTATACCCTGTACATAATTATTTTCTTTTTTTTTTGTACTCACGGAGAATGTTTATACTAATGACTGTATTCTCAAATATTGTACATCCCAATAAACCAGTAGATTGACATTTATCACACATAACTATTTTCCTAGTATTATGTAACATTGAAATTATGAACGCCATGCGCGGATATAGCCCTCTTATACTGGGGGGGCACAATCCCACAATATACCTAACTTGCACCCGCCGCTTCGCAAGCAACCCCCCCCCCCACACACACACACACACACACACACAAATGTCAATATTCTTCGTGTCACCCATCCATTTCTCTGGCTTTGAGTTTACATATTTCGAGTAAAAATGTCATTCAGGTCAAAAAACGTAAATACTTTTTGTTTACCCATCCATTTTATGTCCTTACTCAACGTAGCTCAAGAACGGCTCCTCAGAATTTCGTGATTGATATCTCAAATGAAAACTTGAACCCTTGCTTAAAACTTTTTCTTTTTGAATTGATACGCCGCCGCCGTGGCGCCGTCACGACAAATTTTGAGAAAAAAAATGTCATTTCGGTCGAAAAATGTGATTTTTTTGTGTGACCCATCCATTTTTTGTCCTTCCCCCGTGTAGCTGAACCCTAGAGATATATTCCCTGATCCAAATGGACCTATAGGTAAAATTTCAGTTTTCTCGGACAATCTGTGTGGATTTCTTATTGGTCTTAGAATTGGGAATTATTTTGGGGCCCGTGCCCCCTAACTTATTGAGATTTTTTTACGGGATTAGTCTTAGAATTGGGAATTATTTTGGGTCCCGTGCCCACTAACTTATTGAGATTTTTTTTTGTTACGGGATTAGTCTTAGAATTTGGAATTATTTTGGGTGCCGTGCCCCCCCAACTTATTGAGATTTTTTTTACGGGATTAGTTTAATTTAATTTTTAATTTAATTTTAATTTATTCTTTATTGACGGGTCAAGCCCAATGTACATTGATTACATAGAACAACATTAAATTAATACAAATAAGAAAACAAAATAAGAAAATGTAAGAAGGCAAGTAAAATATCACAGAACGTAGAGCAAGTTGACTAGAAAAGCTGTATTACAATTATTGACAAGTTAAGCACACTAAATTCCATTTTCACTCCTCATCATTCGATTGATGGGAGCAAAATATAAATAGTTTCTAGTGAAACTGTTGACTAAGAATGTTTTAGGTTGTCTTAAACGACGAGTACAATCAAATGATAAAAGCTCTAAGAGCTTGGGACAGTTGACTTGTCCTTCAATCAGTTTAATCATAAAATTATGATCTAGTCGTTTGCGTCTGTCAACAAGGTTGTCAAGGTTAATGTCAAGAGAATAACGGAAGTTGAAATACCACAAAAATTTATTTTGCACTCTTTGAAGAGTGTGTTTATGTATGTCATAAAAAGGTGACCAAATTAGGCAAGCATACTCAAGCAGCGACCTCACAAGAGCTTTGTATAATATACAGAAGGCATCAGGTGAAAGTCCCTTGGAATTTCTCCAAACATAACCAAGAATACGATGGCAAGATAATGAAACCTTATCTATATGGTAAGAAAAAGAAAGGTTGGTGTCCAGGTAAACGCCAAGGTCTTTAATGTTATCAACAAACGGTAGATTCACAGAGTCAATTGTGTAAACAAAATGACGTGACTTTACCGATCTAGTGAATTCCATGACAGCACACTTATGAATAGCCAACTGCATGTCGTTCGTAGATAACCAATCATGAAGTTTACGAATATCTGATTGTAAAGAGAAGCAGTCTTCGATAGAAGTAATAGTTTTGTACAATTTCACATCGTCTGCGAACATGAGAACGGAAGAATGTTCAAAAATGGAGGGTAGGTCATTAAAAAACAGACTGAAAAGCAAAGGCCCACTGTGGCTTCCCTGTCCAACACCGGAAGCAACGTTGATTGGAGAAGACACACAGTTCCCAACCCTTACAAGTTGAGTTCGCTCGGAGAGGTAATTAGAGAGCCAGATTAAAAATCCTTCTCCAACTCCGAAGGAGCGTAACTTTGCCACAAGAAAAAACACGTTTACTCTGTCGAAAGCCTTCGCGACATCAGTATAAATGGCATGGACTGGGTAGCCATCGTCAAATGCTGTAAGAATATCGTGCTGATACGATAAAAGGTTAGTTACAGTTGACCTCTGAGACACAAAACCATGCTGACGCTCAGAGATGATACATTTGGTGGCAAAAGAAAGCTGTTCATAAACCAATTTGTCAAGTATCTTGGGAATAGTGGATTGAATGCAAACCCCCCTGTAGTTGGATATATTACAACGATCACCTGATTTATAAATTGGAATCAGAAAGCTTTTCTTCCACTCGGAAGGAAAAGTACCAGAAGACATTGACTTGTTGAAAAGAAAGGACAATGGCCCAGCAAGAATTGATGAGCAACGTTTCAAGATGATGGGCGGAATGCTGTCCGGACCAGAAGAACATTTGCTCGGCAAAGCAGAGAGAGCTTTGAAAACATCATTCTCTGAAAATCTGCAGGCATTAAAATCAATTAAGTTTTGACTGGGGTACTCAGGAATAGGTCGATCAGATTCTTGATAAACAGAAGAAAAGGATAATCTAAAAAGATCAGTTATTTCTTGTAATGACGAAGAAGAAAAATCATTGAAAAACATATTTTTAGGGAATCCATTGATCTTCCTTGATTCCTCTGAGTATTTCCAGAAATGACTAGGGTTTTCCCTCAGTTGTTTGTTAACTTTATTGAGGTAATCAGAGTGACACTTTTGACTGTGGAACTTACACTGAGCACGTAAGGCAGAGAAATGTTGGTAATCTACAGGGTGGACCAAAAAAACGTTTACACCCGTTAATGGTAGATTACTGACGACATTTCCAGGCCGGATCTGCAATCCGTTTTTTTCGGATTCGCCTTTATAACTGCACAAAGTGATTTTTTGCAACTTTCTGAAAAAGTCCGACTGTGGCTTATTCTTCAGGTCAGAACTTTTTTCCTATTTAAGATGGGTTGATTCTGAACATTTCTGCAGAAAGCCAACAAAATTTCAATGTTTCTAGCTACACTACTTTGTTTTTTACGATTTGGTTTGGCATCTTTTTTGACACCTGAATAGAAAAAAAATTCTCATGTAAGTTTTTTACACTTTGAAACACTCAAGATTTTCCCGAGCAAATTTTGGCACAGACATGGGCAAGTTTGATAAAAGTTGGCGGCCACCCCAAGGATGCTAAAAAATAATTTTACGATTTTTTATCACGTGATCTTCTGGGAAAACGAACCAGGTAAGTCTCAAAAAATGATGTTCAAAATCTTAAAAGTGTTGACCGTGTAAGGTCGTCTTGTACTCAAAGAGTAATTAGACTAATTAGCTATTTATGTCTGATAATTATTTTCCTTGGAATTAATTAAAGGCCAGTCAAATGAATGATTGTTTGTTTCTCGATGATAGTTTTCAAACATATTTTTCTGCATCCTATGAAATATTATTTTTAAACTTCTTGAGTTTTTTTAGTACAAGTTACATAATAATTATTATTCGGATGCTGAAATGGCAGATTTGCATTTGGCAGAATATGGAGCTGCCAACAGGAACATTTGGGATCACGTGAAAAACATAGTTTACGAAATACCAGTGGAGACGCAAGAGTAGCAGAATCTGGTAGCAAGAATCCTGTTGGCATTTGATGACCTGACAGAAAAACCTGAAATCTTCCGCAACATTAGACGGAACATGATTTGCTGTCTCTGGCGTTCGGACCCGGGTGGGATCTTCCGCATGGCAAGTGACTAGCTTACCACTGAGCTAATCGTGCGCTTCTAATCGTTTCTCATTGAACTGAACATACTCAGACAAAATGTTTATTTTTAATACCTTTTTGATTATACCCAAATAGTATAAAACATAATAAAATTTTATTCATTTTACAAAATATTATCTTGTTTTTTTTTCAGGATTTCTATTAGAAGTTGGCAGTCGGTAAATATTTGTTATTTAATTAGTATTGTTTATGATAGAAGAACCTACCTACATATTTACCTGGCATTATTTTATGAACTCTACTTTCGTTAGGAAAATTCACCAGTTTATTTTCTCTCTTAGGGAAGCATAAGAAAAACCATCCATTATCAAGGCAGTCTCTCAGGGTCTTACATGAATAATAATTATGTGAATTATGATACCAATAGTATCTGATATAACTCAATTTACATATGGTATTACCTCCAAAAAAACCATAAGTTGTTGGTGTTACAACAAGTCAGATACAGGTATGAATAAAATATTCCATCAGATTTTTTTTGATATTTAAAAAAATATTGATCGCCGAGAATTGAACATCGGTCATACGACTAATACTCTTAGCACTAGCACATCTAGCTAACACCACTGACAATCTGAAAAGCACGAAAACTATCATTTGAATTTTCCTAAACTGGCTGATGAAGACATGTAAGACCGCGGTATTCAAAAACAGCAATGTAAACAAATTTTGTAAACAATACAAGACGCCCTTACACAGTCTACAGCTAGAAAACTCTTAGGAATTTTGAAGAGTTTTTGGCAAACATCTAATAGTTTTTCCCAGAAGGTCACGTGATAAAAAATCGTAAAATTATTTTTTAGCATCCTCGGGGCGGCCGCCAACTTTTATCAAACTTGCCCGTGTCTGTGTCAAAATTTGTTCGGACAAATGTCGAGTGTTTTATTTAGTAAAAAAGTTTTTTCGTGTGTTTTTTTTCTGTTCAGGTGTGAAAAAATATGACAAACCAAACCGTAAAAAACAAAATAGTGTAGCTTAAAACATCGAAATTTTGTTGGCTTTCTGCAGAACTGTTCAGAATCAACTCATCTTAAACAGAAACAAAGCACTGACCCGAAGAATAAGCCAAAGTCGGACTTTTTTGGAAAGTTACAAAAAATCACTTTGTGCAGTTACGAAGGCGAATCCGAAAAAACGGATTCCAGATCCGGCCTGGAAATGTCGTCAGTAATCTACCATTAACGGGTGTAAACGTTTTTTTGGTCCACCCTGTATATCTGAACCACTACGCTTAAATTTCAAGTGGGCAACCTTTTTTTCACGAGTCAAACGTTTCAAATAGTTTGAAAACCATCTAGGAAAATTATCTGCACGAATTGTTATAAAAGGTGTAGATAGATGAATACCTTCCAATATAACATCGTTAAATTTAGAGACAATACAATCAATATTTCCATGATTAGTCAGTTCACTCCAATCTACACCAGAAAGAAAGTTTTTCAAAATGTCAAAATTACATTTGGAATAAACATAAAATTTTGTATCCTCGGAAAAATACTTAAGCTGAGTTTTCAAGGGAATGTCAAAACAGAAAGCAGTGTGGTGGAAGTTGTTGTCAATTAAATTGTCACTTGAGACGCAGGTCAAAATGCCTGGAATGTCCGAAAAAAGCAAGTCTAGGAAAACTCCGTGATTGTTAGGAAGGTTGTTCATTTGCACAAGAGAAAGTCCGTTAAAAGATTCACAAACCCGAATGGATGACATGTCACCTGGGGGCAGTCCACAACCATCCCGACATCATCCAGAGTTTGCCATACTGCTGATCTCAAATTGTAATCTCCTAAGAGAACCATTTGAGCAGCAGGGAACTGGGTACGGAGCTCTTCAACTACAGTGCAGTGCTCTATGTAGACATCAGGGCCAGAACTTGGAGGAATGTAGGTGCAGCCTAGAATAATAGAATGATTACAATATTCGACAATAACATACAAATGATCATAAAATAGTGTAGGTGCATTAATATGAACAAGTCTGCTCTTGATATTTTTACTACATAAAATCATTACTCCCCCACCTCGAGTTTTATTAGATCCAACCAAATTTCTATCACATCGATAAACATCAAAATTTAAAAATTTTACTTCCGCATTAGAAAAATTGTCCGTTAACCAGGACTCTGTCAAAAAGAAAATGTCATAATTGCAAAGTTCAACATTGCGTTTAAGAATGTCAAGACGGGTCCTCAGACCACCTACATTATGATAATAACAGTTTAGGGATTTTTGAGACCCGCTCTGAGTCTGGTGTTTTTTGGCGAGGTGGCACCGACAGCAGGGGACTTGGCATTAACTCTACTCCCAGCAGCGCCAGGAAGTTGAGGTCTCAGGTTGGAACCCGCAGCAACATTGCTAGAATTTTTCTTCTTGTCAGTGGTAGAGCCAGCATTGACCTTGGTAGCAGAAGAACTGAACACTTCATCTGGATGAGCAGAATCAAATGCGTCAAGCACATGCGTTGTAAGAAGTTTCCCGAAGAACTGTTTGACAAGGGCGCCTTCGGGCCACACACCGTCCCCGCATACCAGTTCCTTCTCCGCCTCAGGCACGACAACATGGAATGATGCATAGGACTCGTGCTTCGTCTTCAGTTTGGAACAGACGACTGAAGGCAGCTCAGGAATACTTGACATCAAACTCTCGGCTAATTTCTTAGGAGAGGTGTTAGGGTCAATCCTTGTCACAAACAGCTGAAAATATCTCCGGATTGGCACAGATGAGATGTCCGACTTCTTTGAACCAATGACAAGAAAGGAACTTTTCGATCTCCTGTCATCACTAGCACCTCTTCCCGAAGCTCTACCATCATTCAGGTGATTTTCCTTGACAACATCGGAAAATTTCGGAGATTCGCCCGCTCTTGATTCAAGATTCAAGATCTTCTCATTTAATAACTTAATGAGTTGGGCCTGCTCCTGCACCCTGTTCTCGAGCTGAGCGACGTACCTGTCCATAGACACCGAGACATCTTGGCTAGTGTTAGTTACCATTATGCAAGTATAACTGTTTACTGTCAATAATTTAAAATTATGTATTTATATCTATTCAATACTCTGATCGTATGAAATGAGAAGTATTTCAAGGTCAAATCCCAAATAAACTGATAAGGGAACAGTTTCAAATATACGATAGGTACTTTGTAAAATTTGATTATGTAACCGACACCAAACTGATGCACGTAATCACAAAGAACAAAGAAAATATGTATTTATTTATTTATTAGATAACTTTTTAAATAAAAAAATCGATGCACATTAAAAAATAGTCTTTTTGGGATCAGCACAAAAAATAATTAAAATTGAAACAATAGTCACACAAATTAACGCTTTTTAGATTTAAAATCAATGAAAGATTTTTAAAATTAATTGAACTAGCATTCAGTAAAAATTTACGTACGTATCTTGCGCAACCTCTCTCTACGACCTCACTCTCAGGTATTAGTCTTAGAATTGGGAATTATTTTGGGTCCCGTGCCCACTAACTTATTGAGATTTTTTTTGTTACGGGATTAGTCTTAGAATTGGGAATTATTTTGGGGCCCGTGCCCCCCTAACTTTTTGAGATCTTATTTTTTACGGGATTAGTCTTCGAATTGAAAATTATTTTGGGTCACGTGCCCCCCTAATTTATTGAGGTCTTTTTTTTTTACGGGATTAGTCTTAGAATTGGGAATTATTTTGGGTCCCTTGCCCCCCTAACTTATTGAGATATTTTTTTTACGGGATTAGTCTTAGAATTGGGAATTATTTTGGGCCCCGTGCCCCCCCCAACTTATTGAGATCTTTTTTTTTTACGGGATTAGTCTTAGAATTGGGAATTATTTTGGGGCCCGGGCCCCCCTAACTTATTGAGATCTTTTTTTTTTACGGGATTAGTCTTAGAATTGGGAATTATTTTGGGGCCCGGGCCCCCCTAACTTATTGAGATCTTTTTTTTTACGGGATTAGTCTTAGAATTGTGAATTATTTTGGGGCCCGTGCCCCCCTAACTCATTGAGATCTTTTTTTTTACGGGATTAGGTACTATGAAATTTGAGAAACACCGCTTACCGAAAAAATCTGGGGGGGCACGTGCCCCTCGTGCCCCCCCCCTATATCCGCGCATGATGAACGCTTTATCTAGGATGAATAATAAAAAAAGTTAAATGGTCCGGGCTTGAGATATTAAAATAATTATTCAAAGGAAAATATGTTCTTAATTAAAATTAGGTATTGTTCTTCTAGCATTTGGACAAAAATGTAAATTTTAAGCAACCAAAACCCTAGATCCGCTATTTTGTTAAGAGAAACATTTTGGTACCAATAGCTGAAATTTTGGGAACCCTGAAACGTGTTTTGCTACCGAAAACTGACTATCGAATCTATTGGGTGATCTCATTACCTACTTACCTTTCTAAAGGCTAAGGAAGATGCATATAATAGAACTTGATTTTTACTCGGATAATTAACAAAGCTTTAATAATAATGATAATAATAAAATATTCTTTGGTGGAAGGTTCAACAGCTACCAACCTCATCTGATCAAGCTTATCGACCGCCTTATCGATCAGATAAGGCGGCGGACTTGTAACCTGGACTTGTTGGTGGTTCAAGTCCCGGTTTCAGAGTAGATTTAGTAAAGCGATTTTGAGTAGTTGTGATATCACGAATGTGATTAACACAAATATGATAACTTTCTTTGGTGGAAGGTAACCATTTGGTGAGGTTATTGCTTAAAGCATTTTCTGCCACCTATCCCTAGAGTGTTTTTATTATGTGGTTATATAGGTACTCAAATAAATGAGAAAAACTCATGCATTCGGTGGGATTCGAACCAGCGAATCCCCATGCTTCCTAGATTACCTGAGTAGCGCATTGACCATCTCAACTACCAATGCTTGGATGATACGTTAATATACGAGTAATATCTATACTATTTTCATCATTAGTCATGCACATGCAAAGAAGAAAACTAGAAAATACGAGTGGGCAGATACGAAAAAAAAAACAAAGCATAAATAAATAAGAAATTATTTACCCAAATTTCTTGAATTTTAACGAAGGAAAGTACAAATGAGCTGTCAACTTTTCCAAAATGGTGATACAAACAGCATAACTTTTTGCATAACTTTCATTGGCACAAATACTTCTTAAAAGATTGACATAAAAAGTTTAAATTAAACAAGAAAAAAGAAACTACTTAGTTATGAAAAAATACAAATTTAAGGGAAAAAAGAAAAATAGAATCGATTTCTCTTAGCTGTGTGTATTTTTGTAAAGAATAATTTAAATCTGATTTACCATACACAATAGGAATTATAAAATAAGTAGATTATATGTTGATATTTATATAAATATATACACTGAAAAATGGTGCAGCGAAATGGTGAAAAATGCTGTAGCGCGTTTTCTTTAGGTAAGAAAATTGATGTGTCTAAATAGAGAGAAACTTGAAAATCTACGGATGAAATTTCTAGATAAACATGAAAAGAAAATTAACAGAGGTTTGTTGAAAAAAAATTAATTACCATTGAAGTATTAACTATCGGAAAGTTAATTTAAAATTAAATAAATGAAAGTTTCGTTACTCCGGCGTGGAAAGTCCATGTGTTTCGACTGTGCTCCACCGTCTCAACCCGAGAGCAATCAATATTAGGCTCTTGCTGACGTCACTACGTTTCCCTCTTTCTATCTTTTTTTCTATTGATCTTCCTCTTTTTTGCCTTTGCTGGACCCACAAATAATTTAAAGTAATTCTTTAGAGCTGTTCTATCTTATGATACGTTCTAGGCATTTGTTTCTCTTTAAAAATGGATTTTTGTTTTCTTATTTATTTATATTCAAATAATTAATGATTTTCTTACTTGGAACTTTAGTTTCAAAAAATAATAATGTTTGCATAAAATTTCAACTACCTAAGCAATGGAGTTTCTATTGCATAAGGAAATTTTACTTCTGGTCCTGTGTCACAATATGCTTGTAATAGAAGTACATTTTACAAATTTAGAAGTTCTGTAAAATACCAAATCTTTTGTCATGTAAAATACCAAATCTCGTGTAAAATACCAAATCTTTTAGTCTGTGTTTCATAATAACATTTAAAATATACTCGTTATTCATTATACAAGTGACATCTTAATGGACATACGGAGGATTTTACTTATTTTTTTTTGGGGGGGGGGGGGGGGGGGGGGGCGGTCATCAAGTTAAAAATAAATCTAGTGTATCTTTACAGTTAACCTAAGAGGAGGGGGGGGGGGGGCTACCTCGTGCCCCCCACCTAGCGTACGCCCATGGACATCTCAAAAGTCAGTTGATAAACAAATTACAAGTCGTGTACTACTATTATCGCTACTTGTTAATCAATTTTTTGACTGTGGTGGCAGGCCTAGGTATTTATTTATAATATTTAGTCCTGAATTTTCGAAATTTATTTTAGGAAAGAATGGGTCGATTGGTTTCGTGAAAATGCGATTGGCAATCTCGCAAAAACAAGTTGAAGCTTTTCACAAGTTAAAAATCTACTTCTTGTGCTTTTTACTCGAACTTTCGGATTTCCCTAAATATAAAAGCTCTAAAATAGTTCATTCCAAACTATATAGAAACAGTTTGTAAGAGGCTATCACGCATCCACTTAGAAAATTTCATTAAAATCGGGTATACCGCATTAAAGAGGTCACGCGCAACATCTTTTCTCTAACATTAATTTTGCTGGTTCAAAGAAGATGAATTTAAAACATGATAATACCTAATCATGCATCAAGTATCCTTTTATGTGTACAAAACTTCGTTGACATCCGTTTACTAGTTCCTGAGATTTGCGCGTTCCAAAGGCCTTTGCTCAGAGAGAGACAGACAACAGGGTTCAGAAATATAATTATATGTCGAATTATAAAATAACACAATTGGGAACATTTTTATTAATTTTATTAGGTAATTAGAACTGTTAGGCAGTACCCGCTTCGTCAAGCCAGCACACACACACACACACACACCACAAATATACATACAAGCACAGAGATACACACACCACACAAAGACCATACACAAACACAGACCACACACATGAAAATACACCAAGAATATAAAGAGAGAAAAAGTAGCAAAAGCTTTAGAAAAATGGGACTAACATAAACTGGTTCCTACAAAATGTCTGACAGGTCATGGACGACCCTGCATTCTCAAGAGGCGTTAGGCAGGACAGAATAGAGTAAATGAGATTTCCATTAATTTAAAGATACTTTTAATCAATTAGTTATATAAATAGGTATATAGTGTATCGCGATAAATATTATGTTCCTGCAAAAATCCTGCCGTAAAATGAAGAGAATCAGTGAAAAAAAAGTGAACAAACCAACATTTTGGCTAATATAGGTTAGTTAACCAACATAAAATTATTGGGTGTGTGCGCACAGTCAGTGTGCTTTTGAGTGGTGTGTGGATGGGCGAATGTGTTGGCCTAGATGTTGTGTGTATGTGCGTGTGTAATAATCAACCCAAGGCTTGCTACATTGGCTGTCTGATCTGCTGTTGTAGGAGAAATAGGCCGCCATCGCTAGCGTAGTGTAAATGGAACGTTAAATACAACAGTTCTCGTTCTGTCACTGAAGCTAATCAACATCCAGCGAGGATAGAACTAGGATAGGTGCTATTCAAATTCAAACCCTTGTAATGTTGTCTATTCCCTACCCCACTCAAGATAAAATAATTTGATTGTGGTCGTTTTAATCTCATATCTATTTTAAATAACACTTTCAACACATTTCTCTAGTCAATAATAAAAATCTCCTCCAATGATTTTCCACTGAGCAGAGTACCCAATTATATGTAGCATTCCCTCGTTGAATAATTAGAGAAGCCGTTGTTTCAGGTTGGTAGATTTTGTTGATTTGTTTTAAATCAATATTATTGATTCTAGAAATTAATTTTCTGACCGTGCAAGCTATGTAGTATGAGGGCCGCTCTTTGACCAAGAAACAAAATTAAATAGGTAATGAATCATGTTGATCTGACAGTCACGTGTCAGTCACTCTTGCCTTGCCTGATCCAAATTACTTAATATTCAAATTCAATGTCATCTATCAATTTAATCACTATCAAAATGTTTCATTCTCAACTGATATCAGAAGTAGAGAACAAGGCCGGTATCTATTTATCCCAGCACAGGGGAGAAACGTAAATCGGTGGGTCAAAAACTGGGATCTTAAGTAAAATCTAGTCCTTAGAGATTTTTCTTTACGACTGGGATTTTTTAGCAAAATTTCCCTTCACTCGTCCTCAGTATTCTCCCCTTTGCCTGATAAATAGATACCCGCCTTGTTCTCTACTTCTGTTATCGTAATGAAACATTTTCAAAATTGAAACTTTTGATAGTGATTAGATTGATTATTGATAGATTCTCATTACATTGTATTTGAATATTAAATAATTTGGATTGGGCAAGTGCCCAGGATAACCCATGGCTGTCCAAGTGACGGTCAGATCAACATGATTACTTGGCCACAGAGACTGGAAGTAAGGATACTGTAGTTTTTTTTATATTTTAATTTCTATACCAGGGTCACAGGAATAGCTGTGGTACTTACACTGTGGTCATTTTGGGTAGGGTTGTATTCAAGACTCACTTCGAAGTGCCGGTAGCAAAAGTTCAGCCCTTTTTAATTGGTGATCAAAGTTTGAAGTTGCTAATTATCGGATGGTAATCCAGGTAGCCAGTGTTAGAATCCCACCCATTGCATGAAATTACCCTCATATATGTATTTGATAATTTGACCACATAACAATGTCACAAAATCTGCTATAAGTGCCAGTGCTCTGTGCTGCCACTCAAGTACCAGTAGGTACAGCTTCATTTTGATCCTAATACACTACTTTTTTAAGCAGCTCTTGTTGACAATAAATTATAAGGTCCTTTTTGTTGCCTATGTTGTCTTTAAAAAAAAAAAAAAAAAAAAAAAAAAAAACATTACAGACTAGTTAAAGAAATAATAAATTTAAATCCTAACTATGAGAATTATTAAATTATTATAAGTAGTGGCTCTGTGAAAAAAAAAGAAACATCAGAACAACAAGATCTTTCATTCAATATATCTGGCTAGTGAATGTTAACACGTTCAGCACAGTAAACCTGTAAAACTTTTTTAGAAATAGAGCTGGTACCGAAAACCCACATGGGGTTTTTGGTGATTTTATTTATTGATTTTATTGACTGGTACCGTAAACACCCCTGAAAGACTGGGGTTTTGAAAGATTCAAAGAGTTTCTGTACACTTGTTTCAATATATTTCTTATGGGATTATGATTGTCCCGTAACAGAACAACTTGATGTACTTGTCAATTTTTAAAAGCATGTCACTTTTGGCTGAACAAGGTTGGCACAGAGCTATATGTCATAGAATAATGTGGCGATGAACATCTTAAACAGGGACGTTGTAGAAGACTCTAAGTAATGAGTATGTAGACTACCCAACCCTAACAAGACAGGGTTGTTTGCAGTTTTCTCAAGGTTTTAATGTATTATACCTAAAGAAATTCCAAGTTCTCACAATGATTCATTTTTCATAAGAATGTGTGGTTCAGAACCAGCAATACCATCACTTTCCACTGCTGTAGCATTTTGTATACCTATTGGGTTAATAATCCATAGAGATGTTGTAGTTGCAGACCAAGGGTGTGTAATGGTCTCTAACTGGGTTGATAAATAATAGCTCAAATGGAGTAAGGTTCCTTTGCAAATTTATAAATTAAGCATTTTTAGACCATTGTCCTGCTATTCTCCCAGCTCACTACGGCCACATTTTATATGTGAATTATTTGCAAGACCAACCATTGTGAAGACTTTTGGCTTTTTGCTTCTGCATAAGCCTATTAAAACCCTTTGACTCTGTCAACTAACTATGCTGATAAGGGTTTTTTTGCCAGTAAGTCAACTTTCGATAGGGGAACTTATGGCCTGAAGTCCTAGATTCTTTTTAAGATGAAATGGGTTAACCATAAAGTTTTGTCTTGGAGCTTGTGTAGCTAGTCTTTATTTAGAAAAAAAAGGTGTGTCAGGTGCAGCAATGATGCCCCTCATACCCACATATTAAATAAGGAATAATCAAAATAATATATATACCTTTGTTTAAAACTCCTATTCCTAATTTTCAAACAATTTCCAGTCATATTTTTGGACCTCCTAAAATATTTTCTGCAAATTATCCATATCCTTTTTTAACATCTACTATCATTGTATTGGTGCAGTTTAAATACATAATAAATATCTCAGTAATATTAATTAAAAAATGGCAAATTTTTCTCTTACAATATGCGTTTGTTTTCTCATTAGGTAGAATCAAGAAATATTTGGATCTTTGTTCACAAAATACAAAAGACTTTAATAGTAGCCCATTCCAGAAACTCTCCACTCTCAAAATCCCCAAATCTCGTTTCAACTGTCACACAATATGCACTGTGCACTCTGATTGGTTATTGCATTCAAACAAAACAATCAGAGTGACCATTGAAAGGGAGATTTGGCGATTATGAAGGTGGAGAGTGTTTCTGAAACACTTTACAGGTATTCCAAAACTTAAAACTAATACTTATAATTGTGCATTGATTTTACTTGTTGCAGTGGAGCCTTCCTTCAATGAAGAGGATTAGGTTCTCAAAGTAAGATCTAGTATCTCACACAACACATTGAAGAACATATACCAAATCAGAATGTCTACCATGGTGGATGATGACATTCTTTTTGATGATGTGTATGATGTTTGTGAGGTCATTGGAAAGTAAGTACTACCTCTATTGTTACTACATGAAAATGTGTCCTATATTTTTAGGATGGGTCTTTTTTCTTTATTTATTTTTAATCCACTTTATCTTGGGAAATTACTAGATTGGTTTCTTTTGGACATAACTAGATTGGTGCTTCTTTGGACATTACTAGTTCAGCACTTTGGCATTTTGGGCATTTTAAAATTATTTGTGAGAATTATACATGTACCTAGGGATAGGTAGTCAGTCCTACATATTTTCCCCATTTAGATATTTCCAAATTTATAAAAGCTAGTTAGGGCAAACTATGTAATTAGATAGAATTATTATTATAATATTTTTTTACAATGCCTGTTTATTACAAAAGAAACAAATATATTAAGGTAACAAAATTGCTGTGGCTGGTTGGTTTGTACCTCCTTAATATTCTGACTAAAAAGAAGAAGAAAAAATGTTGTTTTGACTGCAAGAAAAACGTACCTCTACCAAACAGAATTTCATTTTTGAATCATGCCCATTTGGTTCTATTTGTTCAACCAAGATTTAACAGTGATAAATATTGGTTCTGTGAGGTAGATTGGAACTTTTCAGAATTCAAAGATTAATTCAAAATCAACACGAGTACCTGAGTAATAATAGAATTACAACAGTAGAACCTATGTATGTATATTTTTTTTGTTTGAGTTCTTGTTTTTTTTTTTTTTTTTTTTTTTTTTTTCGGAAATATTAATATAATATATTTAATTAATTTATTCCAGAGGCCCATTCAGCTTGGTACGGCGTTGTATTCATCGCCAGACAGAGCAACAGTTTGCTGTGAAAATTGTTGATGTTGGAAAATTCACAGCCAGCCCTGGCCTGAGTACTTCAGGTAAACTTTACCTCTAAATGCCAATCCTAAGTGATCAGGAATTAAATAATTAGCATTTGAAAAATGTGTTGTTAAATGCAAGAAATTTTCTCCAATCTCCAAAGTTATTAATACAGGAGAATACAGGAAAATTGTATTGAATGAAATAGTTGTAGCACTCAAGAATTTCGGCCATGCCTGGGTTGGATCACATTTTATGTTCAAGTGAATAAAAATAATAAGTTTGTGCATTGCAATTTTCCATTTTTTAAATTTAGTCAGTCTTTTCTGAAGTTACTACCAATAATGGCAACCAAAATTGGCTGCAAAAGCCTTTTTCCACCATACTCTACCAATTCAAAATTTAACTGAAAGAACCATAGCATAACATTCTTAGATATTGTAATTTTGGTGTGAGTTTTCACAATCAGAAGTGCTATTTTAAAAAGTTACTCTGGCTCACCTTCATACGTAACTATTCTTGACTTGATTTCAGATTTGAAAAGAGAAGCAACAATATGTCATATGCTGAAACACCCTCATGTAGTGGAGCTACTGGAAACGTACAGCTCGGAAGGAATGCTTTACATGGTGTTTGAGTAGTAAGTGATGAATAATAAATTCCGATTTAACCATTAATAACAATAGTGGAATTAACACGTTATATGATTAATGCTGAGAGCATTCAAATTAATTTTCTTTTCGAGAATTATGACATTATCAAGTTGTCTGCCCATATTGAGATAGGTCTTTTCCCACCAATCACTGGACTAAGTACCCTGCTACTAACATAAACTCACTCAGCAACGAAATTAAAGTTCAAAATACCTTAACGGTGTAATTTTCATAATGCTTATAGAGTTTTTTCTAATACACTTTATAGTAGTAGTTATAAAAAATTCACTTGTGGGAATGTTTCCAAGTGAAAATGAAGATTGAAGAAAATAAAATAAAAATGTAATTTTAAATTTTAGTAGTAGTTATTAATATTAATATTTTTAATTTGCACCAGTCTCGTGCTGACCTTCGTAGTGAGTGCATCTCTATCGATAGTGCAGTGTGTTTAATTATTGTCGTAGTAGTTATCACATGTACTAGCGTATCAGTGACTACCATCTACCTAGTGCGTGGAGAATAGATACCTACCAGCAGTTATGTAAGTTATCATAGGCGCAGTATCTTGTACTCGCTTAGTTACCTACACATATTGGTACTACTCTACATAGACATTTCTATTATCGTATAAATCTTTCCCAAATTTTGCTACCGCCTTCCTCACCATGCCTGGGGGAGGTGGTAGGAGACAGTCGCTAAAGCGGAATTCCGTTGACCTCGGAAACATAGCCGATCAACATAGCCCTAGCAAAATACCTAACGCTAATAACAGAACCTTCAATTTCGAAACGCCCAATCCCTTCGCCCCTCTCGCTAATGCGATGGACCTTACTCAAGAGGACAACACAAATTCGGTCCAGCATCAAACCTCTTCGGTACCCCCGATTTTTATATCATTAGTTAACAAAGACTTTAAATCTATCTGCGACATCATTAGTGATGCCAGTACAACTAAAAAGTTTACCACCAAACTGATTCATAACCAAGTAAAGGTCATGCTAGAAACCTCGGATGAATACAGAAATATTACCAAAGTATTGCTAGAAGCCAATGTTGAATTTCACTCTTTTAGAGATCCGTCCGAAAAAATTCTTTCCGTCGTTTTAAAAGACGTACCTACCTCTATGACTGAAGTAGAAATAGGAGTTGAGCTGAGGGCTCAGGACTATCCTGTTCTCAGAGTCGCTAGACTTTTCAACAAATCCAAAGTCCCTATGCCTGTTGTAGTAGTCGAACTACAAGATGGAGAAAAATCTAACCAAATTCTAAATCTCAACAAATTATTTTACTCGATCATAAAAGTAGAAATCAGACATAAAGCCAAACAAGTCACTCAGTGCACTAGATGCCAGCGCAAGGGCCACACAAAAAACTATTGTAACCTTTCTCCTCGGTGCGTAAAAATGCACAGAGGATCCTCCACATGCCACGAAAGACTGCAAGAAAAAAGACAGAATCAACCCTGCGAGATGTATTAACTGCAAGGGCGAACATCCTGCCAACTACCGCGGCTGTACTTACCTGAAAAAAATCATTACAAGACCACGACAGAAGCAATCTCAAAATAATCCTAGTTCAACACATAATATCTCTACCCAGGGTACTCCTTCTCAATCACACCAAAACTCTCATACACAACAACCGTCATCTTCAAGCAGTAGTAGCTTCAGTAGATCCTTCGCAGATATTCTCAAACCTCAACCTCACGCTGCCCTAACACTAGCTTCTCACAAAATGTTCCTGAAACTGAATCTGAGCCATTCAATCTTGATGGCTCACTCGGAAAAATAATTTTATCTCTCGTAAAAGCCTTCTTACCGAATATTAAAATGCTCATCAAATCTATCATCAATGAAGTCCTGTGTTTAAACAATGACTGATCCAACTCCACCTACTTCTCTCAACCAAATAAAAATCCTTAACTGGAATGCTGACGGTATCCGAACTAAAAAATTACTCCTAAAAAATTTTCTTTCTCGTCATAAAATCGACATTGCGTGCATAACAGAGTCCCATCTAACGGAAACAGAAAACTTTTCTATCCCTGGTTTCTCAGTGTACAGATTCAACAGAAGATCCCTTACTGCCTCAGGAGGTACTGCTATTCTTATCAAGCGCCGCATAAAACACCACCAAGTATACTTACCTTCCTTGTCGAAAATAGAAGCAGTCGCCATCAACGTATGTTTTTCTTCGGTTACTATTCACATCATAGCAGCATACCAACCGCCTAACCGTAGAATCTGTCCTAACGACTTTCGACTACTTTTTTCAAGTTCTCTCCCTATATTTCTACTTGGAGATCTTAACTCCAAAAGTGTATCATGGGGATGTAGAGTAAATAATCCGAAAGGTAATCAGCTCCTTAATATTGCTTCAGATGAATCATTCCTGATCAGTGCCCCGGATCAACCCACTCACTATCCTTACAGAACAACTTGCTCTCCTGACATTCTGGACATTGCTCTCATAAAAAACTTCCCTGCAACATTCACTACCCAAGTCTTGTCCGAGTTAACTTCAGACCACATGCCAGTAATCTACGACTTTTCCTTGGACCCTCAAACCGTAGACCAACTACCTCGTCTAATTGAAGGCCCTGTTGACTGGGATGAATTCCGCCGCATTCTTGATTCTGACCTTAGCCATCCTAAAAAACTGTATGACCCAATAAACATTGATGAAACACTACAGAAGTATGTTACCTCTGTGAAGGAAGCTGTTAAAAAGGCCACCATAAGGAAATACAGTATCAGATCATCAACAGAAAAAATACCCGCCACAATTATTTCTCTGATCGACGAAAAGAATAGTGTCAGAAGATATTGGCTCACCTTACGAAAAACTTATGGATGCAACATCAACATGAGTAGATATGGTTACGTCAAACGAAGACTCAATCAACTCACAAGGAGAGTCAAACATGATCTAGACAATTTTAGATTTGAAAGCTATAAATCTTATGTATCCAACCTATCACCAGAGGACTCAAGCTTGTGGCAGGCAACAAAACGCCTACTCAGAAAACCTACAATCATTCCTCCACTAATATGCAACATGCAGGTATACGAATCTGACATGGAAAAGGCGTCCGCCTTTTCTACCATACTTGAAGAAAGATTCCAAAACAATATACAAGATCCAACAAATTCAACTCACCACCACTACGCAGACAGTGCTCCCACCTCAACCACCGAACAAAATGTTAATAATAATCAATCAAACCAAAGTCCCCACTCTGGAATAAAATGGGTTACACCACGCGAGCTATCTAGACATATAGGAAGACTACAAATAAAAAAAATCTCCTGGCAACGATAGTATCCCCAACATTGTATTGAAAAGTCTATCAAAGAAAGCAGTAGTTTTTCTTACTTCAATTTGTAATGCTTGTCTATCAACGGGCTACTTTCCTTCCAGCTGGAAATCAGCAACAGTAATCATGCTACATAAACCAGGCAAACCTACCAATGAACCTCCTAGTTATCGTCCAATAAGTCTGCTCACTAGTCTATCTAAATTGTTCGAGAGAATCATCCACAGCAGAATGAGCCAAGTCATCGAACAGAACAAGCTCTACCCCAACTATCAATTCGGCTTCCGAGACAATCTCTGTACAACTTATCAAGTCTGCCGACTAAACGAGATCATAACTAATGGGTTCGAAAACAAATTATTTACATTAGCAGCATTTCTGGACTGCCATTTTTGTTTCGACAAAATTTGGCATGATGGCCTCATCAGTAAACTCAAATCTCAAAACATCCCCCCGTACTTAGTAAAAATAGTGCAGTCTTACCTGTCAGATCGGGTTTTCCAAGTAAGAGTCAATACATCAATGTCAACTCCAAAGCCATTAAAGCGGGATTGGCCCAAGGATCGGTGCTAGCCCGATGCTATTCAACCTATATGCCGCCGACATGCCTCAAACTGAAGGAGCAGAATACGCCATGTTTGCAGACGACACCGCAATCATTGTCCAAAATGCCAACATCGAAGCTGCAAAAACCACTCTCCAACACGCAAGTGATAGACTGTCCTCCTGGCTATCCCAGTGGAAAATCCAGCTAAATGCCAGCAAAACCGTTTGCAAAATATTCACACTGCGACGGAAATATAATGACCCCGAGCCTATTAATATCAGCAACAGTCCTATTCCATGGAGTCCATGCGATGAATCTGTAAAATATCTAGGTGTTCAACTCGACAAAAAGCTCTCTTGGAAGTCCCATATAAACATCCAAATTAAACAGTCCTACCAAAGACTAGGTGTACTATACCCTCTCATCAACAGAAAATCTTCCTTGAAAACGGAAACAACACTCCTCCTATACAAAACCATTTTACGCCCAATGTTCACCTACGCCTGTCCCGCCTGGTGTGCAGCCGCCCCTTCCCTCATCAAGAAACTTCAAGTCTTCCAGAATAAAGTATTAAGAATATCTATCAACGCTCCATGGTATATCAGGAACTCTCAAATCCATCACGAACTAAATATTGAAACTGTACCTCAATTCCTCAAGAAAATATCAACAAAGTGTTTCACCAGACTACGTGAGTCTGATAACTTCTACAAGCTGGGTAGGAAACGAGGGATCACCAGGCTGAAAAGAAAACTCCCTCAAGAGCTCCTGTCATCACTTTCATCAGATGAGGAGTCTGATGATAGTCTAGGTTAGGTCATTAGGGTTTATTCTATTTGTTTACTATTAACTTACTTTAGTTAGTAAATCAACACTTATTTTTGTACTATGTACATCTTTTCACCAACCTAGCTAACCATCAATACTATTCAAACCAACATTAGTAGCTAGCATACAGTGCACTACTATTCATCTTAAAATCTTTAGTCATTTATCAATCACCTAGTTGCTGAAAAGATGTTAATTTTATTCTGAACGCAACATTAAAATCTTATTTAAAAAAATTTTGCATCATTTCAGTATGGATGGATCTGACATTTGCTTTGAAATCGTGAGAAGGGCAACTGCTGGATTTGTGTATAGTGAAGCTGTAGCCAGGTGTGTACATTGCTCTTACTTTCTTACTAGGCGGCCACAACGAGGACCCTGGTCTATACCCTACAGGCCTAGACCTCAGACCCTGGTACCTACACAGCTTGATATAGACGATTTTCTAGACTCCGTTGTGGCCGCTTACATTTAATAACATGGTTAGATTATTTTACGTGGTACTGGGTTCAGGGTATAAGCCTCGGTTGTGTCCGCGCATTAAGGGTGCATTTATTAATCTCATTAAACAGAGTGATAAATCACTAAGCTGCTGATTACTGGTTTTGATGTTAATCAATTGACAAGATTAGTGACAATGACAATAATATAAGTTACCTAACCATTGACTAAAATGAAGCATTGATAATATAAAATAAAATTTGATTTGTGAGACAATACATAAATGCACCCTCAATGTTATAACTGAATCAGAATTTTTTCATGCACAATTTTCAACAGAAATAACGTAAACGCTGTGAACTTGCAACAATGTGAAAATGTTATTTTCTCCTACTGTTATTTTCTCTTGAAAATGAAAAAAGTCACCGTGACCGAGTGGAGTAGCGCACTAGGCTTGCATGCAAGGTGACCTGGGTTCGATCCCCTGCAGGGTAGGAATTTTTCTTCTCTGTACTTGGATGACTGGGGTCCACTCATACCTAGTATGAAAAAATGAGTACATATGTACACTTGTATGAGTAATGACCAGTCGAGGAATTACCAGAGTAAAAAGAAAATAATATAACTGGTGTAGGAAGTTGATGGAGACTCTTAGTAATGCTTTTAGTGAAATTGTAAAGTGGCCTTGAGCTTCACCACAAAAAATCATAGTTAGCTTTACTTTTTTTTCTTGGATTTCAGTCATTACATGCGACAAGTACTAGAGGCTCTCAGATATTGCCACGACAATGACATCATCCACCGCGACATCAAACCCCACTGTGTTCTACTAGCTAACAAAGAAAATTCTGCTCCTGTAAAACTTGGAGGGTTTGGAGTGGCTATTCAGTTACAGGATGGTCAGATGTTCTCCTCAGTAGGTTCGTATAAGATTTATTTTTATTAAAATAAATCTATAATGGTATCGTTAATTAAACATATTACTTCCGAGAAATTTCTAATATTAGAAATCGGAAGTAATATGTAAAACTGTTTTTGTAAAAAAAAATATTTTTTTGCTCCGATTTCAATTATTTTTGGGTGATTCCTTCACTTTTCTCTCTATAGGATAAGGAAAGTAAAAAATTCATCAGAAAGTCCCGATTTTGGTTTGGATCCAAAATATGACACTCCGTTCCCTCTCTGGATTGCTATTCCAATCCTTTGCATCGAGAAGAACTTTGATACGGGACCTGTTTTCACAGCTAAACGTTCGTCGATACAGTTGACTAATACCTCAACTTTGCTGCACCACGGTCCCATATCAACTGAGAAGACATTGAAGACATTGGGACGGTGGTGCACGAAGCTAAGACATTTCTTTTGCTCTAATTTTTATATTTTAGGTCATTCATTAGTTAAGTATTACGAAGAGAAAATTATATATACACAATAATTTTTAGAGAAAACAAACAAATTAAATAATTAGACACACACTTTCTTTCGTGTTAATAGGCCAGCAGGAGTGTACTCTCTTGACGAGCGCTCTCTGCTTCTGGTAAGCTTTAGTTTTGTTTAAATTGTAATAATAAATTGTACGCGCTCAATTTCAAATGATGGTGGAATTTTTAAGTCACAAAATATTTTTTTTTACTTTGTTTGACTGCAAAATAAAATATTTTTTAATAATCCATCAAATCTTTTCTTAGACTAGAGTGAAACATATCGACATCTATATTCATTTGGTCAGACACACCACATATTCAATAATAGGTACTTCATATTTTTGATATTATTCCAGGTCATAGGATAGGCACGCCTCATTACATGGCACCTGAAGTCATAGAAGATCAGATGTATGGAAAACCAGTAGATATTTGGTCTGCTGGGATTCTGCTGCATATTCTGTTAACGGGATCGTTGCCTTTTATTGGCAGTCGAGACCGACTACTACAATCAATTACCAAAGGAAAACTTCATGTGAGTAAATCTGGTAGGAAAGTGCAAAATAAATTGAGAGCGAACACCATTTTGTTCGACATTGGATCCTAAACTTGATTTTTGAAAAGTTACTTTTTGTAATGAAAAGTAGACCATTTCTCTGCACAGTAAAATATCTTTTAATTGAGGTGGCTTAGTAGTGCAGTGGTTTTTGTCAGGAAAATTTATTGCCAGTGTATGAATTCGTAAGTGATATTTCCAAATTTCGTCAAAATGACAAACAAAAATGGTAGAATCTATGTTATAGCTAAGGATTATCCTCAAGGTAAATAATACTTCCTTCAGAACATTTTTCTTTTTGGAAAAGTTCTCAACTTGTGCTATTTAAAAGTTTTTCTTTCGAAATTGTGCTAATATTATAATGAAATGAAATATTAAAATGAACACATTTGCAGATTTCTTTTTCTTTAATAATTTATTATTAGCTAAGAAACTGAGAAAAAGTTGATTGAATGTTTTATCGAAAAGCAGCTCTTACAACCAACGAAAAGGTTTTCAAATAAACATGGTGTTGCCCCCCTTTCTTCAATAAAACTACAAGTATGCTGCAATTGCTGCACACTGTCCGAAGTCTAATTTCTTTGAAAAGCATCACTGAAGACATATTATTTGAGGACTCTCATATTACCTGCAGCAATAGTTTTACATTCTGTGATGCTGGGTTGCCCACACCTGTCCCAACGTATCTGAAAGAGTGATTGATATTTACACTGATAATAGCATTTGTTAACACTTTGAGCCCATGAATACCATATATGACCCTCAGCTGACTTTTCATAAGAGACATGAGTACCATATATAACCCTCACCCAACATTGCTCTGAGGACATGAGTACCCTCTGTGGTATTCACGACCTTCCTTACTTTGACGACACGAATACTCTCCACGGTATTCGTTTCTATGTATTTTGTATTGGAAATAGGTTCTAGTGGTCCCTGGGAACAATGTATGAGTGTTTGGTTCTGAAATTTGTGTAAATTAGGGTGGATTTATAGGCATGGAATCTGGGGGGTGATTACTCTCTACGAGGTTTGGCTATTAAGTTCGTAGACGCGAGCCGCTACGCAAAAGCTGTCCATGCTAGGAAGATATGATGAACATCTTTAGAAAGCTTCAAGTCTTGTGTTTTGATTGATAGCTGTCTCATGCCTGTACTGTAATTAGTTCTGTTGTAATAGCCCGACGCGCAAGACACCTTTTTTAATTTTGCCGGATTTATGATTGATACAAACGTTGAGCAACGAGTGATTATTGAATTTTACGTAAAACTTGCTGGTAAAACTTTTTCTTTGTTAAAGACAGTGTATCAAGAGTCATGTTTGAAAAGATCAACGCTTTATAAGTGGTTTAAACGGTTTCAAGGTGGTCAGGAAGATGTTGAGGACGATCCACGTCCTGGTCGCCCCCAAACCTCAAAAACTGACGAAAACATTGAAAATTTTTGTGTTATGATTAGTTCTGACCGTAAATTAACTCTAAGACTAATGGCTGATACACTCAAAATTAATAGATAATGTGTGAGACAAATTTTGCACGAAAATTTCCACATGACAAAAGTTTGCGCAAAAATGGTGCCATGCGCCAGTCCACAGTGCCTTCTCCGTGAAGACGTTCCTTTCCAAGTACAACATCCCAGTGTTGGAACACCCTCCTTAATCACCCGACCTGGCCCCGTGCGACTTTTACTTATTCCCAAAAATCAAATCTACCCTGAAAAGTACCAGATTTGACAGCGTAAATGACGTTAAGAAAAATCCGGCAAAAGTCTTGAAAGGCCTCACACAAAATGACCTCCACCACTGTTTCGATCAATGAAAAATTTGCTTAGAACGTTGTAGGGATAGAGGAGGGGAGTACATTGAAGGGGATAACTACTAAAGTTGGGTAAGTTAAACACACATCGTTTTAAGAAAGAATCTATGAACTTAATAGCCAAACCTCGTATGGTACTCAGTTTTACCTATTGGAATAATGAAAAACAGGTGAGATTTTATTTTTACAATTATTGAAACACTGCTGAAAAGAACAACTTTATTGAATAACTAATTATATGAAGACAAAATAAATTCACAAAATTTGTATGTTCCTTATAATATGGGAACCCCCATCGAAAAAAAACAAATTTACCAAAGAATCAAATGAGCAAATTGTATTTTGCTTATATTAGCAATATGGTACTCGTGTCTTTTGATGCAGATTTATCACAAGGGACATGAGTACCATATTTGGTACTCAAAGAAGAAGGTCAATAACTCATAAAGTATAAAAGTTACAGCCGAAAATCGTATATGTATCGAATTTTTTTGATAAAATACACCATATTTTATAGTAAAAAAATGTTGGTCCGACGGGTGCACAAGGCATATTTTGGCTTGGTCCCAGTAACCACTCTCCAATTCTAGCTTCGGGGCTCAAAGTGTTAAGCTATTTTTTCTTGCGGTAAGTGTTGCTTATTACTTATTATTATTGTTTTTATACAGAATTTGAGATTCTGACGGTGTTATTTCTAACCCCGAGTTCGAATTGTTATACATTCTAATATTAAAGCTAATTCTACGAAACACTTCTTAATACTCAAACCTAATGAAAGTCTAACAGAAAATTAATTTACTTGTGTTTTGAATAGTTTTTGTTGTTGATAAATATTTATTTTTTGTCAAGGTGGGGTAATCCGAAATATACTTAATAACCGTTTTTGAACGGATTTTTTTATGAAATGACAAAAGAAAATAAATGATTTCACTCTTAAATATCGAACTATTTTTTCATGAAACTTATTGATATCTTTCCGCCATTTCTTGTTACTTGGAAGTTGAAACAATTTTTAATGAATTAATTTCACTTTAAAATACTTCAATCACAGAGCACCAACTTAATTTTATTATGCGTCACAAAACACCAAATTTACTTTAATTAAATGAAAAATAAATCTCTTTAATTTTATAAAATTGAATTAATAATTATTGAAAAATAGAATCTTAAAAATTAAACGGTGTATTTTTTCGTTTGTGATAAAACTACAGAAAATAAAAGATATTATTACTTCATGTGTGACAACTGCAAATACTAGATGTTACAAAGTAAATAATTATGTGGCCCTACCGCTTAAGCACTTTGCAAAATATTCTTTCCTTTCGGAGATGGCATATTGATCACACCTGTTCTCATCCAATCACTAAAGCAACGTCCAGTGTGGTGAAGACATATATTGAACACTGTTCTTGCTTTCGAATCCATCCACGGTCTTCATGGAAATCCACGTTCTGCTGGCTATTCCTGACCTACTCAAACATGGTGAAATTAATTTGATTAGCTGAATTGATTGTTCAGTAAATTGTGGGTAAATCGCGCTTTTTGATATTACTATGTACTTGAAAGCGACGTTAAATCCAATGAAAGAAACAAACCATAGAGGTATGTATTAAAGGAATAGAAATATCATAGAATCAGAAAAAAATGGAACTCTATCATGAGGATAATGTGTTGTTTAGTTTATGAAGGTGTAACAAAAATCGCACCCTTGGAACTAAAAGGTATTTTATCAAAAATCGTTATTTTTTGTCACTATCTTATCTGATAAAGTAAACAGAGCTCCTTCTATGTATACTCATATTTCTAAGTCCTTCCGTTCCTGAGATACATTAGCGAATAAGTCTCGACAGGTGCCGCACCCCGACTTTAAAGCTAGACCAAAATCTAGCAACAATAAACCGCTTATATACTTGATTGGTATATATGCTTAAAAAAAAGAAAAGTCTTTATCTTAATTACAACACAGACCAAACGATTAAAATAAATAAATAATTTTCTGTGCGACTTTGATTAGGTTTGATAATTTATGAAAAATATTTCGATTTTTTAGCTTTAAAAAAAATAGTGTATACTGATTTGAAGTAGGTGTTGGTTTAAACGCCCTCTGAATCTATAATACAGTAAAAATACTAACAATATGAAACACCTACCAGAAGAAAAAATAGCTTAAGAAATGCTATCAGTGTAAAAAATCAATCACTTTCTCAGCTACGTTGGGACAGGTGTGGGCAACCCAGCACCACAGAATGTAAAAATATTGCTGAAGGTAATATGAGAGTCCTCGAAGAATATGCCTTCAGTGATGCTTTTCAAATAATTAGTCGTGTGCAGCTCTTGAATAAAGAGTGTACATCTTTCACTGATCGTAAGTGCTACTCACCGATTAAACATTCAATCAACTCATTATCAGTTTTGTTAACAAATAAATTTTGTAAATTAATATAGGGAATAGCAATATGCCAATGTGTTCACTACAATTTAATTTTAATATTTGCACGATTTCGAAAGAAAAACTTAGAAGGAAAAAAGTAGAGATCTTCAAAAAGATTATTTTTGAAGAAAGATTATTTGAAAGATTTTGAAGAAAGATATACTTTGAAGAAATATTATTTTATACTTTGTGGGTAATTTAGGCGTCACATAGATTCATTCTACCATTTTCGTCGTTTGTACGAGCGAAACAATTGTTTTACGGAAAATGCCTCCGAGAAATTACAGTGCTTATACAGTACATATTGTTTGTATTTGACCTCTAGAAAGCAGTTATTTCACTGTTTCGAGCGACTTGATTGTTCAAATGTCCATATGAATTGGTTGATACTCCATTGTATTCCATTAGTAAGATATTAAGAAAGTATTTTTATTAATAATCTGTTTTGGCCAAATCTAGGTAAATGAAATATGAATAATTAATTACACCCAATACCTACTCAATTTAGGAAGGAAATCAAATTGAGTCATTTTCCCATTATGTATATAGATTTTGATCGTGGGATACCTATCTCAAGATACCTAACAATATTTTTTTTTTTTTAACAAAGTACTATTGAAAATATATTTATTTAAGTATTTACAAAATCATTCACAAACAATATAAATATAAAATTATAAAATAAAACATAGTTAAATATAAATATATGTAGATAAATATAATCTGATAGTGGAATAATAAAAAATTTATTGTTTGGTATTATACAGGGTGAGCATAAAGTCTCACCCCACCCCCCGTATCTCAAGAATGGCTGAAAATACAAGAAAACGCAAAAACCCGTATTCCTTAATTTTTGGGGGGATTAATTTTCAGCCAAAAAAAATTTGCCTACAGGGCCCCAGTCAGGCTGGGTATGAACCAACTTTAAAATCTTAAATAGAATAGTATGTCTTGTGGCATATTGTTTTAAAGGTCTCATAGAGAGAATTTCATTACAAGAAATTTCAGTGAGCTACGACTTACCGTTCTCGAGATACAGGGTCGGACGTCCTGCGTAATATCCATATATTTTGACCTATATCTCGTTGACCGTAAATTCCAGAAAAATGAAATTTGTTGATAATAACTCCTTATGGCAAGAACTTTCGAACAAGTTAAAACTTGATTTGTTTTTTCGTTAATTTTTTTCGGACTGTTCGTCCGGCTGGCTGACGAAACCGACCAGAAACTTATATCAACAGAGTATGTCGAGTTATACCTTTTTCGACAGGGCTTGTCATAAGGAGTTATTATCAACAAATTTCATTTTTCTATAATTTAGGGTTAACGAGTTATAGGTCAAAATATATGGATATTACGCAGGACGTTCGACCCTGTATCTCAAGAACGGTAAGTCGTAGCTCACTGAAATTTGTTGTAATGAGCTTTTCTCTATCAGACCTTTAAAACAATATGCCACAAGACATACTATTCTATTTAAGATTTTAAAGTTGGTCCATGCCCAGCCTGACTGGGGCCCTGTAGGCAATTTTTTTTTGGCTGAAAATTAATCCCCCCAAAATTTAAAGAATACGGGATTTTGCGTTTTCTTGTATTTTCAGCCATTCTTGAGATACGGGGGGTGGGGTGAGACTTTATGCTCACCCTGTATATTAGTATTGGATGTCCCATTGTGTCAAGAGACATATAAAGTGTGAAATAAAATTATATTGCCCTAGTGTACACAACTTATTATCATGTTTTACAGAACTCATTTTTCTTCTTTTTCCCAGCTGGATGGATCATTGTGGGATTTGATAAGTGATAATGCCAAAGATTTAGTCAAGAAAATGTTGTGTGTAGACCCCAGTAAAAGAATCACCATACATGAAGTTATTAATCACAAATGGCTGAAGGTAAATGGTCTAAATGATGTTTAGATTTTTGTATTCAGAAAATATAATAAGTTTGAGAAAAGACAAAATGAAAGAAAACCATGATTGAGTACCATGAGTGGTAATGTAATGTAAATAATCTAGCGCATATATCCGTGGATCAGATATCACCCAATGCCTGGATTTTTTCCTTATTTATTTGGTTATGTAACAATAATTAGACTCCAAGAGATGGGTGGTAGAAAATGCCTGGTGGTAATCTTCGACTAAAAAACATTATTACTATTTGTACCTCTCGGAGCGCTACGACGGCTCGGTAAAGAAATCAATTCTCATGACTTGAATGTAAGAAATTCCATAAAGCACTCCCTAACTCAAAATCCCCATATCCCTTTCAACCGTCAAATTTCTTTCAAATAACGGACTTTCGCGATGAATTATTTAAACGAAATTCGACGGTTAAAATGGGGAATCGGAGAGTGAGAGTGCTTTCTGGAACAAATCATTTTTCTCGACATTCTCTTGTAAAAACTAATCTATATTATTCATGTGTGGTGTGTATGACCATATTGACCATAGATGTTGACATGCACCACTATAATCTAATAAAATATATGTAGATAGATATTATGAAGTGTTGGAGGAGCTGCTAGCACAGGCAGACCTCTGATGATGTAAACGTCTGTTAAATGAATAAATTTTAAATTCATGTAAAGTATATGAATTCCGCTTTTCGAACATTTAGATCAGGGCCTTTCAGAAAGCACTCTCACTCAAAATCCTCAATCTCGGGAACGAAAATTTACGTTCGCAAGAAAGATTTGTGTTGACTCTGAGAGTCCTTTCTGAAACGAAGGTTAGCTGAACTTTATTTTGTGTCCTGGCGTTTACAGGAGAGAGACAAAGGCTCCCGAACCCATCTATCCGGCTGTGTGGAAGAGCTGAAGAAGTTCAACGTCAGGAGACGACTGAAGGGGGCGGTGCTGAACGCCATCTCCTCGCCCAAGTGGAGTGCATGGGACCCGGACACGGCCGATCACTTCTCCGACTGTGGAGAGGACGAGATCACCTCCTCGGGTAATGGTCAAAATTATATTATTATTATTTTCTTATTTGCTGGCTTTATCGCCAGCAAATAAATGGTTGGGTGGAAGAGCTCACTCCAGTGAGAATCCTGCCATAAAAAAAGAAAGCCTAAAAAAAAAATATTTTATTAGACGTCAAATAATTTTATTAGACGATTTTGATAGTCAAAAGATAAAAGATCCAGATACCACCCACGCAGTTATGGATTAATCGAAGATGGAGCAGGAGTACCTTTTTAAAATATTGTTACATGTTTTATTAATGTTTGAAAATAAAAAAAGTAGTTGTGATATTTTAGTACCAAATAAAGAGATAGTTATTTGTGTTATTATGTCACACTTTTTAGTGGGTAGCATCGACATTACGAGAACTAATGCTAATGTCTTCAACATACTATCATTGTCCAATATCTATCTCGTAATACCACCACTACTGAGCACGCGAAGCTTTAAAGGCTGAATAGCCTAGGTGCACCCAAAATGGGGACCTCGCGTGCTTGGAAATATAGTGTTCTCTAGGCCACTACTGGCCGTTTCCCACTCACAACTACCCAATTGTCCTTACAGGGCTAGGGTATGCCCTAGCCTTTAAATTCACCCGTATTGAAAGAATTCGGACCTATGTACACATATTGTGTGTAAAACTAAACTTTTTATGTTTTTCCTGTAGTAATTTAACATGTTTTATAAGGGTTGGGTGGAAGAGATTGCCTAAGGCAATAACCCCGCCCTTTAGTTAGGACATATAATTATTATGTATATATATTTTTTGTTCTTCTATTATATTGTATTTTAATTTGTAATTATTTTTATTGTATATACCTAATATGTCCTATCAATAAAGTGTAAATAAATAAATATTTTTTTCAGCCATTTCGATGATACTCGAGTCCTTGGACGACATGGAATGTCTGCAAGAACAATTATTTGAGGACAAAACCATGATGGACTCATTGCTAGAGGATAAACAGCTGCATAGTCTTCTTGAAGTAAGTACCTGCTAATTGCTAATTAAGGGCGGAATTAATAGACGTTTTTGTAATACCTCTGTGGCGCTAAGTCACGGATTGCGTACTGTGTAAGATAGGGAAAATCGACACTAACCAACGAATTAAGTTATTGATGTTGTCTATTAATTCCGCCCTAAAAGTCCCTTGCTAACAAAAGCCGTATTTTTCTTTCTAACCAAAGTTAACCAAACTAGAATAAAATGAACTAAACTGGAAGCAAGTCATTTTTCTTTTGGAAGAGGAAATTCTTGCTTCCAGTTCTTTTATAGGTTAAGTCCATTGTTTATCTTTAAAAGTACGGAAACGCATTTTTCTTTCACGAATGTGGTGAGTTGACCTTGGAATAAAATGGAAATATTTGGAAATATCGAACCTGGAAAAAAAAATTATCCAAAAGAAAAATACCCCTAAACAGTCAAACATGTCGTGAAATTGAGAGAACTTATTTCGAAATGTTTCGCAGCATTGTGTCTCGACATTCGAATGCAAAGTGTTGCATACTGTTGGAAAACAATGGTTAAGTCAGTAGGATTCGATCTCATTTGATTCTAAAGAGTGGAGCATGAAACGTTACGAAAGAAAATTTTGCACTCAGTGGGATCTTTAATGTATCTTTCTTTTTAGAAGGATTGATCCTTCCACAATAGGGATACCTACATGTCAAAGAAGCGAGTTAATCCCCTGAACACAAATAGAACAGATATTCCTTAGATAGTCTGGCTGGGGGACGTTAAACAGGGAGAAGACCAGTGTCTTGCTAGAGGACTATCAACAAAGAACAGACTAGCCAACCCTTACAAGCCAGGCTAGCTTGCAGTTTCCTATGGGTTTAATGACTTATAAAGAAAAGTCCAAGTCCTCATGATGGTTGATCGCACATAGAAATATGTGGTTCAGGACGAGCCAACTTTGAAATTAAGTTGGCTGGAGACCATCACTCACCCCTCCAGCTATAGCCAAGCTGGCTACAACAACAACAACAACAACATATTCCTTAGATACAATGTGGTCTTGGGGACTTCAGTAGTTTTCAGTAAAAGGTAGTACCCAAAACAAGTAGAACACACAACTTGGTCTTTAGAAAAATACAGTGAGTTCGATTTCTAAATCATCGGATGCTTCTTGTATGTTTCAGTTGTACGACAAAATTTCAAGCAAAGTCATCAGTCCCAACAGGAACCCACCTCTGAATGCTGTGACGCGGTGTCGGGATGCCCTGGACATTATCCGGGACTTTGAACGATCAGTATCGCCCACCGACATAGAGCTTGGTCTGAGCGGAGACTTTGAAGAACTTCGCCAGATACTGTCGTCCTGCTATGTCAAGGTAAGAATCCCAAATTTCTTTTCAAATAGATGATTTTTTAATAGAAAATTATAAAACTGTGCATGTTTGTGACTCGAACCATTTTTTACAAAAAAATGATATCCCACAAAAAACTACCGTTGAAAAAACAACCAAGTTCCAGAATTCCTATCTAAAAAGTTTAGCTAATTAATGCAGTGATATCTTGTTTGCGGCCAAATTATCTTGTTACTAAACCATTTTTTTTTTTTTAGATTTAGTTTTGCTACTTGTGGTGGTTAGAACCGATGGCATGAAACTGGCCAAGTTAGAGGATAGTTTGTTGTTAAAAATACAAAATGAGCAACTCAGAAAACTGGTTTTAATAAAAAGAAATGCTTTAGTACCAAAATAACTTGGCCGCAAACAAGATATCACTGCATTCATTGGCTAAACTTTTTGGATAGAAGTTCTGGAACTTGGCCCTTTTTTCAACGGTAGTTTTTTGTGGGATCGTTCAATCCTTGCAAGTCATTAAATATTTTTGAAACCTAATACTGCTCTTCAGTGTCACCTTGTATTCTTGCGACAAAAAGAAAAGAAGTTGTCAATTTTCTTTTTATACTGATAATACTAATAGTGATTTAGACAGGCAGTCACAGATTTTGTTGAGGTAATGAATAGCTTTCAGGAGTTATGTTGTTGTTGTTGTAGCCAGCTTGGCTACAGCTGGAGGGGTGAGTGATGGTCTCCAGCCAACTTTATTTCAAAGTGGGCTCGTCCTGAACCACATATTTCTATGTGCGATCAACCATCATGAGAACTTGGACTTTTCTTTTAAGCTGTCGCCCGCTTTGCGGGCCGAACCATGGCCGTGAAAGCAAAAAGTCCTTTTTCGCCAATGGCAGGTGTTGTAGTGGGAATTTCGAAAAATCCCGTCTTATTGCACATATAGACTATAAGACAAAGCTACCTACCAAATTTCAGCTTCCTAGGACTTACCAGTTCGGAGAAACAGTGATGATCAGTCAGTCAGCCAGTCAGTCAGTGACTTTGACATTTATATATTAAGATTAATTAAACTCTTAGGAAATTGCAAGCTAGCCTGGCTTGTCAGGGTTGGCTAGTCTGTTTTTCTGTTTATAGTCCCCTAGCGAGACACTGGTCTTCTCACTGTTTAACTTCCCCAGCCAGACTATTTTCAGGAGTTATCGGGATTCCTGATAAAGTCTCCTTAGCTTTGTTCATGGGTCCACTTGGACCGCCTATGTATAGCCTGTGTACTCGTATAGGCTATGTACTCGTATAGCCTATGTATGGTGAATTGTTGTAGAGTTAGTTTTATTTACACCCAAAAAAACTACTTAGTGTGTGACGTGTGTGTGCTAGGATTAGAGGAGATGTGGTTTAAAAAATAATTCATGTTAATATTATTGTTCAATATTAAAGAAAAATCAAATCTTGAACAGAAGATTGATTCATGCATGTATTACTTTAAATGTAATGATGATCCTTACATAGTGAACATTCCTTTTCAAAGTCTATCTGTAAGTGAAAAAAAAATATTTTTAATTGTGTTCATCATACATTGAATTTAGATACCTTAATCAACTGAATTGATTTATTCTTCTTCTTTTACTCTGTCTTATCCCGCTTAAGCATGGTCGACGTTGTTCAACCTCATGGTTGAGGTTGGTTGGTTTTGGCACATTTTTACGGCTGGATGCCCTTCCTAACGCCAACGATTCTACTTAATTTAACGTCCTGGATTAGGACGGTTAGGATAACTGAATTCAAGTATTGTATTTTACTTCCGAGAAATTTCTATTATTAGAAATCGGAAATATTTTTAAATTCAATTACCATAAAATGTTTTGCCTCGTCCATAACTGCACCACTATTTTTATTACTCGTGTTTCTGCAGTGCGATGCTTCAAGAGCAAATACACTTACTGGCAGAATTGATTATGAATTTGACATTGAGTTTTAGCTAACTGTTACCTTTGAGTCACTAGTGGCTTTTGGTCCTGTTCCCATTCCTAATAGGATAAGGAAAGTCGTGTGATGTTTACACCAGATTTTTAATATATGATTTTTTAGGTAAGAACACTGAGATCATATAACATAAAGGTAACCTTACCTATCTCGAATTGAACAAATTTATGCGTCCAACTTTGAACAGCTGATGGTCCCTCTTTCAACAAATCCCCCGGCCTGTGATTTGTAGTAAATTTTTCTCGATAGAGAAAAATTTACTACAAATTGTGAAATCAGATATGATCTCCGGCACTGATTGTGAAATCAGATGATGGTCCCTACTGGACGCAAATCTTGATACATCGCATTCCCTCTATGTTATATGATCTCAGGGCAATAGGTGAGTTCGGTGCGAAGATTACCCGCACCTTTTTCGCATGTATGAATTCGGTGCCGCCGAAAAAAGGTGATGTATGAGTTCGGTGCGGTCCTAATGACTTATAAATTGATTGTTTTTTTTTATATAATGTACTCTGTTGCTTGTTAACAGCCATCCTGCAGTTATTAATTTAGTAGTTTATGTTGTAGACAGTTACATTCAGCAAGGCTGTCCATTTCCTCCTTGAAGGCCATGCCTAGGGTTAATAGTAGGGTTAGGTAAATTAAATACAATGAAGGCCATGCCTTGGGTTTATAGTAGGGTTAGGTAAAATACAATGAAGGCCATGCCTCGGTTTATTAATTGAAGGCCATGCCTATAAGGAAAAAAATACTATAATTACCTGATCATCAGGGCAAGTACCAGGGCACCGAATTCATACATGACCTTTTTTAGGCGGCACCGAATTCATACATGACCTTTTTTAGGCGACACCGAACTCATACATTTTTTTATTTTCCGCACCGAAATCATACATAGACCATCTCAGTTGGTAAGAAACTAAAACTAAGAGATAAAAAAACAACAAAGAAATTTTGAAAACACTTTTATGTCCTTATTTTCAATGTTTTTCCACCGTCTTGTTTTGTGATTTTTATTTTCCTATTATCTATTCTGGTACATTGTATTTATACTCAAATAAATAAAGAGGTGCTTTGTTAAACTGTTGGCATAATGGGACTACCTGTCTTGCGCTGACAGTCATTCTAAATAAAGCACTACTACTGGATGGAAATATTTTTACTTTCCTTATCCTATAATAAGGAAAGTATTGTATTCGTCGAAAATTTGACCTACCCAGTTTTTCACATTTCTGGACGAATCATAGCCTCAGGATACCAAAAAAGTTGTTTTCAGCCATTGGTCCGTGCGTCTGTCTGTGTGTCTGTATGTCTGTGTGTCTGTGTGTAAACAGGATATCTCGAGAACGGTAAGAGCTAGAGAAATGGGTCGCAAGATGCGGCCGCAGGGCCGCAAATATTGGCCGCAACCGCCGCTTCTTTGAATTGGTTAAAGATACAAAAAAAGTTAGAGAACATCATTTTCTCGGATTAAAAAAATAATAGGGGTTTACTCCGATCATTTTTTTGATATCTTGAACTTTTTGGAACCCGGCCCCAATTTACCGGTATTTTGGGGGGACCGCTTGGACTAACTTTTTTATTGTTCACCCTAGATGGGGTTGCGACATATCAAATCCAATGATTTTGAGGTGCTGATTACGAATTAGGCACTGATTTTTAACTATCTGTTGCCGTTTAGTCACCAGTGGCGGAATTCGACTTCTTTTTGGGGGATAAGGAAAGTCGTGTGATGTTTACACCAGATTTTTTTTACATGTTTCTTCTATTCAGTTTAAATCATACTGATTTTTATTGTAACTTCTAATACAACTCGTATATAGGAGCTAAAAAAGCACGTTTCCAGGAGAAAAAAAAATCCTGATGTTTTTATTTCGCCAGAGGTGAGCTAACTGTGGCAGCCGCAGACAAAAGCAATTTTCTGCGGCATTTCTATATTTTCGCTTACAACTCATGAATTTTTACATTAACATGATAAATATTATATAAAAGTTGGTAGTCGACTAAATCATCATCCACACAAGAGACCTGACGAGCATGATGTCTGGACATGGAGAGTTTCAAATACATCTGTTCCGCATCAACAAGACAAGGAGTGCTGACTGCCGTAGGTGTACAACTCCAGACACACCTAACCATAGGATCATGAACTGCCAATTATACGAAGAAGAGAGACAAAATTTGGTTAGGAAAGTGGGTACATATAGTAGTTACAAAGAATGTTTTGAAAAATGTTACAACAAAAAATGTCTTCTGGAATTATTAATCTTTTAAACATAAAAAACTAGAAAAATGCTAAAATGGTACCATTGCTCTTTTATATGTTTCCATAATATTGAAATTTATAGATTATTAGATAATTATATTGTATTAATACTAAAAAAAAAAAAAAAAATGTATTAATACTAAAAAAAAAATCCTATGTACCTACTTATATTCTGCTTCCTTATACCATTTATTTATATCTAATAGTCATCAGTTTATACCACATACAGTTTAAACACACATTAGGTATATAGATACTTCACGTTGAAGTCGTAAAATAAGGAGTAAAAAAAAAAAAAAAAAAAAATGAATAATCAAAAAAAAAAAAAAAAAAAATCCAAACACTTTTACTATATACATATTATTTTTAATGTAAAGGAAAGGTAAAAAAAAAGCAAAAAAAAAAAACAAAAGAAAAAAAAAAAAAAAGACGAAAAAAAAGACGAAAAAAAAAAACCAAAAGAAAAAAAAAGACGAAAAAAAAAAAAAAAAAAAAAAAAAAAAAATGAAAAAAGAAAAAAGGAAAAAAAAGAAAAAAAAAAAAAAAAAAAAAAAAAAAAAAAACCTTCCTAATTTTATTTATTTTTTATTTTATTTTTCTTTCATCTCCTATCATAAACTATGTAACTAGGAATGCCTAATAAAAAAAAAATGCTTCTACCTTCTCCACAGGTAACACGACTAACACAGAAACATGACTCAACATACATACAATACACAACACTGACTAGACAAAGACTTAACTCAAACTGCCCAACTAACAAAGACACCAATACAAATTTATTGTATCTTCCTGTGGTTAAATTAGCAGGGAGATACGCAAAGACAACACTCACAAAGACACAGAATACACAAATGACTCCATCACGACTTAACAACAAACTACATCACACATACACCAAGACAATTCACCTGATCTTCCTGTGGTTAAATTAGCAGGAAGATAACAACATGATCTATATTAAGACAACATTTAACAAGAAACAGAAAACACACAGGACAATAACAACAATTAAGGGGGGAAGCGGATAAGTCAAAAACAGGAGCCGCACCCCCAAATAAAGCTAGACAATCTTTATCTAGCAACAGTAAAGTTGCAATTATTATTATTTGCTACAGAGTCGACTAAATTTGCAACATTTTATATTACGGTACCGGGAAAAAATATCTATCTTTTCAAGCTAATCTCGGATTTTCAATCACGTGAACCCATTATGGCAGTTGTTCGACAAATTTACCCAAGGTCATCCATCAATGCACAATCGCACATCCCATGGCGCCGAAAATACACGAAACCCGTACGCCAGAAAAACATTTTTTTTTGTTGGCGTTACAATACAACACATTCCATAATCTAGTGCTAACTTCTGAGAAGGGTTGTTCGTACATTTCAGTACATTCCTTCGAAGAAAAATTGTACGCTCTTCCGTGTACCACGAAAACTCCTTTATCTTACAATACCCCCCCCCCCTTTTTTTTTCCTTCCTTCCCTCTTCCTCCTCCTTCTTTCCCTCTTCCTCCTCCTTCTTTCCCTCTTCCTCCTCCTCTTTCTCTCTAGAGAATTGTCTCAACTTTACAAGTCTTTCGTCATTTATTTGCGCCTTTCGCACATCGTAATATCACAAAATTACAGTTTGACTATCGAGGGTTAAATTTCCTTTTCGAAAATATTCTCAGAGAAATTATGCATATAAATGAACTTTATTAGTTGCCTGAACATTTAACTGTGTAGCTTATACATGGTCCAGCTTTCCATTCGAATTTTAAAAAAGGTATAATTCATTCTTCTGTAAGTCACCGTGGCCGTGTGAGTTAGCGCGCTAGGCATTGCACGCACGGTGACCTGGGTTCGATCCCCAGCGGGCAGGATTTTTTCTGCTCTGTTCTTGGGTGTTCGGGGTCCACTCATACCTCGTGAGGAAAAATGAGAAGCTGCTTTAATGTGAGCAGCGACCAGTCGCGGAATTATAGGCAAAAATAAGATATTGGGATAATAAGCAATACGGAAAAGTCCTATAATTCTGCGCTACCCACTAAGAATTGCGATATAATAAAACAAAGAAACATATTTATTTATTATTATTCTTCTTTCACTTTGCCTCTTCCCAATCCTAGTTGGATGGTTGTGGCACATTTCTTACGTCTAAATGCCTTCCCTAACGTCAACGATTCTATTTTATTTAACGTCCTGATTAGGACGGATGTTTTACCCTCCATTCGCTGTGAATCTTACCAGCTAGCCACATTAACCTCACCCAGCCTTGGTTGGGCCTTAAATTCAAGCCTCACGTGTTCGGAGGGAACAGAACAGAAAACCTGAACAGGAGGGATCGGAGGGCGATCGATTTTAGTTTTCAATACATGATTCATGTTTTGAGTAGTCACCGTGGCCGAGTGAGTTAGCGCGCTAGGCATTGCACGCACAGTGACCCGGTTTCGATTCCCAGCGGGGCAGGAAAAATGAGTAGCTGCTTTAATGTTAGCAGCGACCAGTGGTGGAATCATAGGCAAAAATAAGATATTGGGATATTAAAAGATACGGAAAAGTACTATAATTCTGCGCTACCCACTAAAATTGTGATATAATAACACATTATTATTATTGTTTTGACTGAATCCTAGATTGAGATCTCCGTCATTGCGTTGCGTTGATTTGAATTTGAACAAAAGTTGAACCGTTTATTCATACCCAGGGGCAATAAATTATATCTATTTATTTTAAGTTATCATATTTATTTGTGTTGATTACAATCGTCACAATTATACTCGAGACTCGCTTTACCACATTTTTACCCTACCTGGGACTTGAACCACCGACCTTTAGGTTACGAGTCTGCCGCCTTATTGATCCAGCTACTCAAGTTTGATAAATACATAGTAATCTTTAATATGGTAGAAAAATGGGGTCGATATTTTTCTTCTTCTTCTTAGCTATAACTCCAGCCATTTAACCAGAATCGTCAAGTAGGAGCACTGCCAAAAAACCATCATAATCGCCACTAGTAAAAAGGAAATCGTAAAATAATATTATATTCTTATGCAGCCTCTAGAAAGAGTGATTTGATCATAACTTTCTATACATTTACGGTAGTAGAAAGTAAAAAAATAACCTAATTCTTCCAGCAATGTTTCAAAAAGACGAACGAAAATATTATTTCTTTTCATTCTTAAGGAGTAATAAAAATTCGAAGCTAGCGGAAATGAACAAGCTTGCTTGCTGATGCACCTTGAATTCTTTCAACGTAAAAATATTAGCAACCAGAAATAAAATGAATTTTTTTTTGTAAGAGAAAAAATGCAGATGAAAAAAGAGCACCTTGAAAAAAAGAAAATTCATCACTTGTCAGTGTTACCCTCGCTCCGAAAAAGTTCGATCTAGTTCAAGTGTACGGCGCGCGGAGACACGCCACAGGATTCTGCACTGGCGCGGTACGGCGCAACTCCCTGTAGCATTTGTTGAGTTTCAACATTTTCAGTCAGTGATGTAACTTGGTGCGCTTGAGTTTACGTCGTGCGGGATGTCATGGAACCACATGAAGATTGGGTCTGTCGGTGGGGAGGCCCGCCCCTTCCATTACACGTGGTGAACGCTCAGGACATTGCCTACCCGAATGTGCCCAACTGCCCCGTGCACAGCCCGCATCGGAATCGATACGCCAACGGTCTCCACGCGTCCTCTCTCGGGCTCAACTACATCCCCCCGCGCCCCACCCCCCACACCCCCCGCATCCCCACTATCACCCACCCCACTATCACACGCACCACCACCACCATCGCCTCCCCCCTCTCTCTCGGTCACACTCACAGGTAAGCCACCGTGTGGTGTGTGTGCCCAGTGGCGATCGAATCAGTCGATCGAAGTCCACTCAAAGACTTCGATCGATGAAGTAGGTCATCCTGTGGAAATGGGTCTCGGCCAAGATAACCATCAGAATATTTGCTTGAAAGTTTTAGGTCATATTACGTTAAACAAGAGCGTTAAACAAAAACAAGCACAATTGGTAGACCAATTGTGTTTGTTTTGATCAGTAAAGATGATCAGTATCGACTTCGATCGATTATTTAGGTCATACTATTGAAAAATACAATGACCTAGCATCAACTTCGATTGATTAATTAGGTCAAAAAAGATCGACTTTAATCGATTAATTAGGTCATACTATTGTAAAAGATAATGACCTAGTGTCGACTTCAGTTAATAGATGATTAGGTTCTACTATAAATAAAAGATAGTGAGCTAGTATGAAATTCGATTTATTAATTAGGTCATACCATTGTAAATGTTAATAAATTAGTATCAACTTCAATCAGTTGATTAGGTCATATTATTGTAAAAGATAATGAGCTTGTATCGACTTTGATCGATTGATTAGACCATTCTAAAAAATGAACCACGATCAGAAAATTTATCAACGAAATATTTTCAGGTCAAATCTGTTTTCAATTTTTTTTTTTTTATAATATTAAACTGAGTTATGTTTAAAGGTTATGTTGAATTTTTACAAACATCTGCTTGAAATTCTGCGACGCAAATAAAAGGATAATCGTGAATTCGTAAATTTTTACTTCTAGATAAAGATCAACGTTAAAAAAAAAAAAATACATTTGAATACATTTCCAAACCTAATTAATTCTCTACAAACTTCCACTAATTGAGGTGACATATTTTTCGCATAATCTGAAATCGTTCGTATTTTTCTACTTGTCCTTCTAATTTTCAAGTCAATTCATTCTTATAATTGAGAATGAATAAAAATAAATCATTATCCTCTTAACATTGAGAAAAAACTAATAATATTGCTTCTTGCAATAAATATAGAATGTAAATAAAATGTAATGATTTTCTGTTTAGTACTCGTAAAACATGAAAGAATATAAAAAGCATGAAAATTCTGAAGGGAACAAAACGCAAGGGAGCTTCCGCAGTTTCTTTTTCGTATGTAGCACAATCACTCTGATGGCGCGCTCCGCAAAAGATTGTTCTACCTGTATGTATGTATGGTTTTATTTGTGGTAAAGCACAAGGCCTCTTCCATTTTTTTTTGGGTAGCGCAGCATTACTATAAGAGCCTCCTTCACTTTTCAAATGATTCTATCACATTAATTTCTTTTTACTCTGGTAATGCCACCACTGGTCGTTGCTCATACAAGTAACTACTCATTTTTTCTTCACGAGGTATGAGTGGACCCTGAACATCCAAGTACAGATCAGAAAAATTGCTGCCCCGCTGGGAATCGAACCCAGGTCACCTTGCGTGCAATGCCTAGCGCGCTAACTCACTCTGCCACGGTGACTACTTTTTTAAAATCTACTATTCCATTGTAGTAAAGGTAGACTTGGCCATGCCTTTGAACAGAGTTTTCTGTCGTCGGGTTATTACTGATTAGTTCCAATAAATTTCGATAGTACTTTTCATTCAGTTTCAAACATGGATAAATAAATTTGACATTCAGTTTATTTAACACATAATGCAATATCGCCCAGATTCAAAAATTAAAGGATTGTACACTTTTCTGCTTCTTGTTCTTCCATTTCAGAGGTTATAATAATAAGATCGCCATATTTATTCTACCCGATTAGGACTTCACATTACTCTGTCCCGGTAGCTCAGTGGTAAAGGCGGCACTCTGTGAACCCAGAGATTCCAGAAGTCCTGCCAAGTTGATAAGAAGGAAAAATAATATAGCTACAGGCTACAACTATAATTGGTTATTTAAACTACTAACTTGGCCTTGCTTTTTCGATCTTATTACATTTATGGCCTGATCTTTTTTTGGATCCAAAACTTGGCCTATTTTTCACATTTTCGTTTTTGTGGGTGCCTTTTTGCTCGTTAGAAATTCCAGTATTGATCATGTGTCTGTAACTTTCTTTATGAGATTTTTCCTTTCTAATTTATGTATGCTTGAGTGATTGAGTGAATGTATGAACAGAATATCCCTCCCGGGGTCTTCTGTATGAGAAAAGATATAAATAGAAGAATGTTTGAAATTGTCAACATCAGTAGGTATAGTTTGATTAGTTTTATCGATTATTAGGTATTAAAAACCTCTTTGCAATGTTGAATTAAAAACCTGTTTGCAAAAAAAAAAAAAAAAAAAAACAGAACAAACTGATTGTTTTAAATTAGTGCCCGTCCGTACAGTGTGTATTTCCATGCGGCTAAAAATTATATACACGTAAAAAATTCATGACTCTCATTTCTATAAGGAAAAAAGGATAAAGTTTTTTTTTTAATTTGGGTTTAATGTCGCTTTCAACTGCATGGTCATATCACCACGGGGGTGTTGGTGTTACCCTCCATTCGCAGGAAACTCTTAAACCCGCTACACACATTAACGTCACCCAGCCTGGGTTGGGCCGGAATGTCAGCATCACTGTATTAAAAGAATATCTGAAAACCAGTAGAGATTAGTATCACCAGAACTACAGCAGAAATGAAGATGGTACTCAGTTGATATTTTTAGAGGCATATTTAAAAGTGTTTGACTTTGAAAAACACATAAAAGTTATGTTCTCTCCTTGCTCTATTTCTGTTAGTCATCTAAACTTTTATAGCTATTGTGTATGGATTGTGATCAGTGGCGGCATTACGAGAAGGAATATGGATATTGGAAAATAGAAATTCAATTACGCTAAGCTACCCACTACTATTCTGACATAATACCTAAGCCTCCATCCAGAAAGCTTTTTCACTCTCTTAATCTAAAATCTCCCTTTCAACTGCTAAACAACACACTCTGACTGGTTTATTTCAACGAAATTTGACGGTTGAAAAGGAGATTAATTTAGAGATGAACGGGAGATAAATTTGGAGATTTTGATGTTGAAAGGGAGATAAATTTGGAGAGTTTGAGAGTTGAAAGGGAGATAAATTTGGAGATTTTGAGAGTTGAAAGGGAGATAAATTTGGCAGTTTTTGAGAGTTGAAAGGGAGATAAATTTGGAGAGTTTGAGAGTTGAAAAGGGTGATAAATTTGAAAATATTGAGAGTTGAAAGGGAGATAAATTTGGAAATTGGTGAGAGTTGAAAGGGAGGTAAATTTGGAGATTTGCTCTCTTGAATGAGGCCCTACCCACTTACTTACCTTGGTGCCCCGCTGACAACTGTCCCGAGTCTTTGTGGACCAACACAGTCAAAGCAGCACAATTCCTTGGTCTTGATGAGAAATAAAGAACGTCACGTCACGTCGTGGAAAACGTTAACAACAACAATCTACTTACCTTTGACAGAGAATCTTTGTTATTTATTTATTGTTCAAACAATTTTATCATTTATTTAGTTTTTTCTTAATTTTATGCTGTAAATATTGTACAATGTTATTATGAACTATTTTATATTATAAGTAAAATTGTAATAATCTTCTTCTTTAACTCTCAGCGGGATAAGCCGCTCAAGCAGGGTCGACGTTGTTCAACCTCATGGTTGAGGTTGGTTTGTTTTGACACTTTTTTTTTACACCTGGATGCCCTTCCTAACGCGAACGATTCTATTTGATTTAACGTCCTGGATTAGGACGGCGGTTTTACCTTCCATTTGCTGGGAGTCGTTGTAATAATATTATATGTATAAATGAACATTAATCTGTCTTTCTAATAAAGCTTTATATGTTAATAAACATATTATTTCCTCTGTTCCCAGGCCGTCTTGCAGGCCCACGACGTAGTGGCCCAGGAGATCTATGGCGAGGAGGCAGTCAGGGTGACACCCCCGCCCGTGCACCCCTATCTGAACGGCTCTGACGATGAGCTGGATGACTTGGACACGCCCAACGGAGAGCTTGATCTCGACAATGTCACCCGGGTGCGGCTGGTCCAGTTCCAGAAGAACACAGACGAACCAATGGTAAAATATTTTGCGGTTCTGTACCGTTTTCGTCTACAAGAGTTGAATTTTGAGTTGGGTTGGGTGGAAGAGATTGCCAAAGGCAATAACCTCGCCCTTAAGTTAGGACATATACGTATCTCCATGTCCCGCTAGTGGAACTCTGTGAATCCAGAGATTCCAGAGGTCGTGGGTTCGAAACCCAGCCAGGACATGACAAGTTATCCTCCCATTTGGGATTTTTACAACATAATAATATGTCTTGGGTTTACTGCTGGAATAATGGGACTTTAATAGTCTTAATCGGCAGTATAAATAAGGCGATTTTATTATGATATTTATTTACTTTTTCTTGTTTTTTTATTTTTTTTACTTCTTCTCATATTGTATATTAATTTGTTATTATCTGTGTTGTATATATGTCCTTATTAATAAAGTGTAAAATAATAATAATAATTTTATTTTGTGTTTTAAAACGACACAGTACAAACAGTCATAATAAAATGACATGTTATATTTTCTATATGCAAATGTATTACATTAAATGTAGACAGACACCCAAACAGTTTTCCAAACAAACTGTATTCATTTTTAAACGAATCAGACGCTGAACATGTAAATATGTTCGTGATGTTCGGTTTCAAAGCTTATCATAAAATTCAACCAAGTTTTCAAACGAATTGGTTCTTTCTTAACTAATGACC